>VDFB02282429.1:0-40973 GCA_007258455.2 Sequoia sempervirens | reverse complement strand
AAATAATTAACCCAATATTTCAATACAACTTACAAGTGGCCCCAAATAATTATCTAGTGTAGCTAAACACACCTCCTAGGTGCACCACACTAAATAATTATTTAATTACAACATTATATAATATAACATTTAATGTAATGGTGTACAACACTAAATCCTAACATAAGAGATGTTGGATTTTCAAGGGAAGCATGACTTAGATGACAAGTCCAATGGGGATGGGTGGATGAAGAAGTTTGAAAGTCCAAAAGATAAAGAGAAAATTTCAAGGAGTTAGGGAAGGACGAGATGGTAGGAAGGTAAGAGAAAGCTTGAAACTCCAAAATTGATAAATACTTGGGCAAGATTAAAATTTGGCAAAGAGGTAATAAAATTGGAAATGGTTGAATGTTCAATTCTGATAGGATACACAGAGCAATCAATGGAGTTTCAGACTTCTAGGGGGAGAGAGGAACTCATACCATATGCTAAGGACAAGGGCATCAGGGAATTGAGGGAACAAGGGACCAAGGGATGGGTGGATGAGGAAGTCTGAAAGTTTGACACATGCAAAGGACTTAGGCTTTTAACATATTTTTAGAATTTGGGGATCAAGAATGCAAAGGAATAATATTAGGGGATACAAAACTCCAAAACACCAACAAAACAACACTTAGGAAAAATGACCTTCAAACTTTAGGGATGCTTAAAAGAGACATGAATGTAAGGGAAACCCTAAAATTTTGAAAGGTCAAAAATTATAACACTAAGCCAGTTTCACAAGGCTTCTAGGTGGGGTTTCAAGATTGATAGAAAAGGCATGCAAGGATGAATACGCCTAAAACTTGGACAAGGTGACAAACAACACAACCAATTTTTGGAAGGATTAGAGAAAGGAGTAAGGATTAGTAGGGAAGGTATGTAGGCATTAACAACCTCAAAACTTTGAAATCCTAAAAAAATTCCACTTAGCCTTTTTTAGCTTTTTCAACTTGGGTATTTGACTAAAACATGAAATAAGGACTTAATACAACATCTAGAGGCACAATTTTAAGCAAGATGGCCCATTTATATTTTATTAGATTGGTTATTAACAATGGGTTAAATATTACTAAGACACACAAAAATGAAGGGACTTAAGTAAAAGATGACATTACAGATTTGAGCCCCAACACTTATCATGTGTGATAACTACATATCTTCCCATGATCAGTCATGTGCCAAATACTCTTTTACTAAAGCACATTCTTCCTTGCTTTGATTATGTTTCCAACCTTCTTGCTACCATTGTATGATGGTTGTTTGCAATACATGATTGGATAATTAATGAATTAGTTGGGTTCTAGATTTGACCATATAGACAATGTTCTCTGAATAATACATCGCTTCTCAATGTCTCTAGTGAAGTTTGCTATTATGTTTGTATGAGAATTGATTTCCTTGTATATGTGTTTTAAAGTGTAGTCTTTTATGTGTTCTATGAGGGGTCAAATTCAACTCATTATCCTATCAATATTTCAATTCAACATACCCTTATTGTTGATGGTGTTAATGATAACCATGGAATCATCTCCCACTTGCACTTTTTTATCCCAAATTGATCACATACTTTTAATCCTTGGAGGAGTGTGTGGGCCTTGAATTCATTTTTCATTCCTTTCAACACACCCTTTCAAGCTGCTCCAACCAAGAAGCCTTCATGGTTTCTAAGTATGCAAACAATACCATTATCCCTAAAATTTCCTCTCAGGACACTATTGATGTTAATTTTATGCCATCCTTTAGGTGGGAAAGTCTAACATGTTCCAATCCTCAGATTCAAAGGTGAATTAATCCAACCTACCTCATGAACAAAGGGGACCTTGAATCTGTTCCATCTTTTCAACAATTCGCTATCCCAACAATTGAACAATCTTTTCTTCACAGTCTAGTTTCTAGATACATTATTCACAACTACTTTAATTGCATTCTCTAGTTTTACCAAAAGACACTTAGTTGGTGTTTCTTTCTCTTGAGAGATTATACTATTCCTCTCTTTCCAAATCTCCCATAAAATAATTTATGGGCTTACCATTCATATTCAAGAAAAGGTGGCTTGCTCGTAAACTATTGACCATGAATTAAAGAGCTCTAGAATGTTTTGCAGTAAGAGGCCATGCAAACTTAACTTCTTATAGACCCCTTGCCAACACTCCTCTACAAACTTACAATTTAATTTTAGATGATTGATTAATTCTTTATCCTGTTTGTACATGAAACATCTTGAAGGTCCCATGAGTCTCATTTTCCTCAATCTCTCTATAGTTAGAATTCTCTTTTACAAGACAACCCATGTGAATGCCCCAACCTCAAGCAATAAATTTTTATTCTAGCAAATTTTAGTTGCCCAATCTTCTTTCTTGACAACCATCTCCACCAAAATATACCATATTTTCACATTATAGCTTTTAGATCTCACTCAACACCACCTAATATAATTTTCTTCCTTTGAAATGATTATTTTTTACAACAAACTTAATTTCTATACTATGAATATGTTCCTCTAATATGTTGAATCCTTATGTACTCTTCCAATGCCATTCCCATTTGCCTTCCCTTTCACTATATATAATGTAATCTCCCACTCTATGACCTTGATTATTTACCAATATTTGTCTTGCCTTTGCTATGTTGGGAGGTTCATTGTAATCTCTATGGCAACAAATTCAATAAACATGTTTAAAATAAATGAAGAAAAAACCTATATGAGTTTAAATATTTAAGCATATGCTATAGATTCATAGAAGAAAGGAAAATAGATTAAAAATTAAAAAACAAAAAAATAAAATAAAAAACCAACCTCTTTTGCAAAAATCTTCCTCTACAATCTCTTTTCTTGTGAATGGGCTCTTGCGCACACACAAGAATAACAAACCAATCACTTTGGAACCCTAATCAATTAGTCTTCAATTCTATTCATTTGATGGCAAGCAATAATGGAAGTTTAACAAGAATGAATGACTTTTGTGTTTTGCATTCATAGTGAGGTAAATTACTTTGTTTTTGTTTTTAGATTATCGATGCATTCAAATCAAAGTCAAATGTCTTAAAGAATAAAAGATATTTTTTTAAACATGTCAAAATTGGCTAGATTTGCCATGGGCTCCTGAAAGATCACATGGGTTCATGTTGGGTTTGCTAGGGTTCATCTGGGATGAATTCACATGCTTAAATGCACCCCTTAGATGCATCCTTACTTGCATTACATTGGGATCTATATTCAGAAAGGATTAGACTTGAACCCATCACCTCCTTGCAATTAATTGGTAACATAGCTAAAGATGAATATCATTTTTTTGTGCTAAAGATCTACATTACTTTCTTTCAAGTTTGAAAGTTGAGTGTGATGTATCTATAGACTTTGTACTCAAAGACATTAATTGGGTGCTTAATTTAAATTTATTTATAATTACACTTTATTTTACTTTTATTTTTAAGTTTAGAATAATAAAAAAAGTTTTAAGGATATTTGTTTGAACAATCAAAATATTTGAGATATGATCTTAGTTATGAAGAGGTGAGGGCCATGTGACCATATTGATATTCTTCATGTCATCTTAACTCTTAAGTATGATGTTTGTTATATGATTAACAAGATATAAAGAATGCATATCCGCTTTTGTATTCTTACAAGGTACATGACATTGTATTATTAATCAAAAGTGAGAAGAAAATATATTCTAACAAAATAAACAATATGTCATTTATACTTTATTTATAAATTTATACCGAATGGAAGATTATTAATGCTTCCATTTCATGCAATTTTTTAATATTAATTTGGCAATGATAATTATTATTTTTGTTGAATATTCTTAAAGATAATTATGTTCAGCACCAGTAAATTTGTCTTCTGTTGGCAAAAGTAACTTTAGGGAGTTGGAACATTCTTCGCCTCACACCTGAAAACAAATTTTAACTCGCAGCAAATATTTTCGTTTAAAAGGCTGCAAAAATCTTGTGTCGAGGTCAATAATCTAGTAGCTTTATAACCCCGATATTTGTAGATCCACTTTCTGTTTACTGTGAATAGATTGAAGCAGCAGCTGTAGGGAGATCGGTTTTGGTTCGTCTCATTTAAAAAAATTCTGCTTTGAAAGGGTTTCATAATCTTTTTCCTGCACACTCTGCCTTTTATCTATCGGCATCGTTGACAGCACGCCATAGTTTGTGCAGAATCTTGAAGTAAGTCACTTGCCATGGTTTCAGTGAGTTTTTTTTGCCTTGGATTCTGTATGCTGCCGGATCACTTTTTTCTGTTGTGTTTTATTTCATTCTATAACAATTGTGTTGTTATCTGTTAAATGAAGGTGTTCGATCTTGTGTTGTTATCTGTTAAATGAAGGTTTCGATCTTTTTTATTTTTTTAACATGGATACAAAACAAGAAAGCCATGAATCTACTAAATTTAAAATTTATTGAAAAAAGTTGTCCTTAATCTTACAATAAACGAGAGGGAGAAACCAACATTTTGATATAGCTGAAGGGACGAACTCTAAAGGAATGATGAAGATATTTCTGATTTATGCACTGGAAATCTACCCTTGGCTCTATATATGGCATTGTCTACTCGAAGGGTTTATCCCGTAACTCCTCAACTCCCTTGAATGGAGAGTAGCTTCTTTAAGTCTTTTCTTTAACTTATCAACAGAGCAAGCACAAACACAATACAATAACCCAGAACCAAGGTGGCTAAACACGAAGAAAGTGTCAAAAGTGGTGGTCATGGAGAGAAATGCAAACGACAAACACAGGCCTCCACGTTGAGAGTCTAACCAGCTCTCTCCCGGTCTCCGCCCCCTCAAATGAAATTTATGACCATTAATGGTGGCGAAGGAAAAAGCAATCATGGTAGTAACGGCGTCCTGGTTTGGTTGATATTTTCCATCTCCTTTCTGATGATTCAACCTTCTCAAATAGTTTTATCTTTCCTCCCCAAATCCGTATGCTCCTCTACCATCGGCTATCCCCTTACCTCTAATGCAGATCCTACATTAATTTGTGGTGCCCCACTTCTTCTTGTGTGTCGTTCCAGTCAGATACAAGATACAAGATGATCTATTTACCTATAGAATCTTGATTTTTCTTGGCTACTCTTTGACTTCGTATTCCTTAAAGGGCTTAGATTTCTAAATGTGAACGATACAGATTCATTGTAGATAGCTGAGCAGATTTTCTCCAAGATTTTCTCCAGTCCAGCATATTTCTTCACAATTTTGTGCCATTATACTGGCTTTTCTACTTTAAAGACCAAATGTCACAAGGCAAGGGCTTGGCGTGACACAAAATAACTAAAATTTTAAAAGATGGTGTTGAATAAGTGACAAACAGCAAGGTTTTCCAGATGGGTGCATCCTCTCACATGGTTGGTTACTTGTTTAGGACTCAGTGATACAATTAGGTACCAATATGCTTTTGACCAAAAGCACCCTGAATGGTACTTTAAAGAACTGATCCAATTAAGACAACATGGAACTGTAGAGGACTATGCCACAGAATTCCAAAAATTGGCTATGGTACCCAAGATTTCTCAAGGAAGACTCACCTACTTATTTGTGGAGGGATTGAAGGGATCAATCAAGAGCATGGTAAGTGCATTAGAACCCACCAACCTAGATCAAGCAATTCAAAAGGCAATGATTTTTGAGGATAACCCATCAAAAGACAAGCCCAAGAACTTTAATGCACCCTCTAAGTACTCTCATAGAGATGAAAGGCATAAGAAGGAACATCAAGGAAAAACTTGCCACCATTGTAATGGGACATGGGAACGGGGTCATATGTGTCAAACCCAGGATGACCTAAAAGGAAAAGGGTTGTGCATCAAATGCCAAGAACCATGGGAACGGGGCCACTGATGTAGAAAGGGGGGCCGTGCCCAGAAGATAGAAGCAATCCCCGAAAGGGAAGTCAAAGAGAATCCTAGCAAAAGAGCAAGATACAAAGATGAAGAGCATGCAACTTTACCCACCATCTCTCAAACTTCCAACATCATCCATTCCGAATTAAGAGCACCCTCAAAGGGCATAGGGTTATCACTCTTGTGGATAGTGGGGCATCCCACAATTTTATTGATGAGAGACTAGTTGCACAAAGGAAATTGGAAACCATAAACTTTAAGGGTTTTGTAGCAGCCACCGCTATAGGAGCTAGGGTCCAATGCACAAAAATAGTTCCCCAACTAGAAATGACCTTAGGGAAGCACCCCATTTAAGAAGATTTCTATGTGGTACCATTAGATGCTGATGTAATATTAGGCACTCCTTGGATATACTCCCTAGGATGCTTCATGTTTGACCTTCCAAACTTGACAATTCGCTTCCAACATGAGGGACAAGAAGTCACTTTGAAGGGGTTACTCGATGAATCTCCAAAAGTAATTTCCTGCAAAAGAATGGAAAGGATTTTTATACACGGGCAAGGAGAATGGGCTGCACAATGTATGATCCTTGACAAGACCTCCTCATAGGTTAAAACAATTCACATTGACATCCAACCAATCTTAAGCGAACATAAGAGAGTCTTTGATGATATTCCCCCAGGGCTACCTCCAAAAAGAGGATTTGAGCACACAATAGAATTGGAAGAAGGAGCAAAACCTGTAATTACCACACCATACTGACATCCCCACAAATTCAAGGAAGAGATTGAAAAACTATTAAGGAACTACTAGAAATGGGTCACATTCAGCCTAGTTCCAGCCCTTTCGCATCATCCGTAGTACTAGTCAAGAAAAAGGATGGTACCATGAGAATGTGTATAGACTATAGGGCCTTAAACAAGAAAACAATCAAAAACCGGTACCCCATATCAAGAATTGATGAATTAATTGACAAACCCATGGAGCCAAATACTTTTCCAAAATTGATTTGCGATTAGGGTATCATCAAATAAGGATGAGGAAAGAAGACATTCCAAAAACTGCCTTTTGATGCCATTATGGGCACTTTGAATTCTTAGTCCTACCTGTTGGACTAACAACACCCCAACAACATTTCAATCATGTATGAATCATATATTCCGAAAACAACTAAGAAAGTTCCTACTCATATTTTTTGATGACATTCTTATCTACAGCAAGACATGAGAAGAACACCTCAAACACATTGAGGAAGTCCTAAACATTTTGGAACAAGAATCCTTGTATGCTAAAGCCTCAAAATGCTAGTTTGGCCTAAAAGAGATCCTTTACCTAGGTCACAAAATCAATGCACAAGGGGCAAGTGTAGATGAGGAAAAAATTACAGCAATTAAGGAATGGCCAAGACCCAAAACCCTAACACAACTAAGGGGCTTCGTGGGACTATGCAGTTACTATAGACGCTTTGTGAAGGGATTCTCCAAAATTGCTGCCCCACTCACAAAACTAATCAAATGGGGAGCATTTGTATGGAGTGAAATGTCTCAACAAGCTTTCAAAAGACTAAAAGAAGCAATGAGCTCCCGCCCTGTTTTAGCCATCCCTGATTTCATACTACCCTTCGAACTGCAATGTGACGCCTCCGGGGAAGGGATTGGATCAGGTCTGATGCAAAATAAACATCCCATTGCATTTGAAAGTCGCAAACTCACTGAGACTGAAAGACACCACTCAATTTATGATAAAGAGATGTTAGCTATCATGCACGCCTTAGCAAAGTTTCGTAAATATTTGGTTTGCAGAAAATTCAATGTTAAAACAGATTACAACAGCCTAAGGTACTTCATGAATCAAAATGGCCTAAATGACAGACAACAGAAGTGGGTAAGCAAGATACAAGCTTATGATTTTGATATTGAATACATGAAAGGGACAAATAATACTGTGGTAGATGCTTTATCAAGACAACCCCACTTGAACACCCTCACTAGTAGAGCTGCGTATTGGAAGAATGATATCATTGCAGAATATGTCAAAGATCCCCAGGCTAATAATATCCTTGAA
This sequence comes from Sequoia sempervirens, assembly GCA_007258455.2. Taxonomy (NCBI): domain Eukaryota; kingdom Viridiplantae; phylum Streptophyta; class Pinopsida; order Cupressales; family Cupressaceae; genus Sequoia; species Sequoia sempervirens. Next base: position 33,031 of record VDFB02282429.1, on the reverse strand, counting down.
GGACAATTACCCAATGAAGAGTATAAAGTAGTGGAAGAGTAGTGGATGCCTCACCAAGTATGCCCACTTCTTCGCGATATCCATTGAGTATCGGGCTCTCCAAGTGGCGGAAGTATTTTTTAAAGAGATCTTTAGATTACATGGTCTACCAAGGAATATAGTTAGCAATTGAGATAGTCGATTCCTTAGCCAATTTTGGCAAGAGCTCTTCTGATTAGTAGGGACTGATCAAACACCTAGTACAAGTTACCACCCTCAAATGGATGGACAAACATAAATCATTAAACAAGTGGGTAGAAGGATATTTGAGGAATTATGTCATTGGCCAACAAAACGCATGGGTCGAATGGTTACATCTTGGTGAATATTGCTATAACACTACTCACCACATGTCAATCAAGATGAGTCCGTTCAAAGTGTTGTATGGGTATGAACCATCCTCCTTCAGAAGTTTGATTTCACAAGAAAGCCAAGTACTAAGGGTAAAGGATTTTGTACAACAGAGTATGGACATTCTGAACACCCTCAAGGATAGTTTACATCAAGCACAAAATCAACAAAAGATCTATGCTGATCGGAACCGCACGAAAAGGGCCTTTGAAGTTGGAGAATTAGTATTCTTACGGCTGCAGCCATATAAGGAATTATCCATCAAGATAAGCGGAGCAGAAAAACTAAAACCTCAATTTTATGGACCTTATAAGATCCTAAGGAAGATCAATGAAGTAGCTTACGAACTAGAGCTGCCCAAGAACAGCTGTATTCACAACATCTTTCACGTGTCAAGACTGAAGAAAGTGTTAGGGAAGCAAGTTGTCCCATGCTCAGAGTTACCCCCGCTTGACGACGAGGGCAAACTAATCTTGGAACCCGAAGCAGTACTCAATATGAGAGAGAAGCGATTAAGGAATAAGACCATCCCTAAATTTTTGATCAAATGGAAGGGATTACCCGAGGACGCTACATGGGAAGGAGAAGAAATCTTCAACCATCCGAATCTAAAATCGCTTGAGGGCAAGGAAAAATAGGAGGGGAGGACTGTCATGTCCCTGAGGATTTCAAGCCACACACAAACAAAATCAAAGCGCTAGGCAGGAAGATCATTAAAAGACACTCACAAAAGTAGCGATAAGAAACTATAGGAGGACACAATCCATTTATGGAAGGACGCGATTATGTTATTAAGGGTGATTATGTTACTCCTTTCAAATTTAGCCATCAAGTAAATTACTAAGGGAGGCAGATTGTCTAAGAGAAGGAGTGATCACCAAGGAATAATATTAATTGCATTAATTATTCCTAACTGCAGCCTGAAAGACATTAACAAGTCGTGTCCTTTAGCAAATCGGTACATTGGAAGGTTATGCCCCTCAGCCAAGAGGGGGTATAAAGAATGAATAATGCAAGGTAGAAAGGGGCATCGAATACTAGGAGAATATATCTGGGCGAATAGATGAAGACAACAGCTACAAAAGGGAACTCGTGCAGTTCCAACACAACAAACAATCATAATAGACATATATACATCATCAAGAAGATATCAAATCTATTTCATATTCAGGTGTATTTCTGCCACTTGTCTTACATCTATATAAGTATAGTCTTGCACAAGAAAGGAATAATAAATGTATTTTTGCAAACAATCATTGACCTATGTATGCATATTACTTATAAGATAATAAAGAAAAATCTTTATGATTGAAACAAAATTATGTTAATTGTTTGAATCCCACCCTGTGGAAAGGGCTAGAGGTGGAGTGGTAGAGGCCAGAAGCCCACTTGCGAGCTCCGCCCAATTCCTTCGCCAGAGGTGGAGTGGTAGAGGCCAGAAGCCCACTTGCGACCTCCGCCCAATTCCTCAAGAAGGAAGGGCTAGGGGTGGAGTGGTAGGAGCCAAAAAGCACACTTGCGACCTTCGCCCAATCCCACATAATGGCAAGTGTCTGTAGGGGTTGTGACATTGATGGGGAAAGCAAGTACAAGTCGCCAAGGGGGAGGGCTGTGGTATACACCCTCTTAGGCTTGGCATATGGCTTCGGGTGGACCCATCATGTCCCTTCTCTGAGTTTCCTAATATGTTGCATTATTGATAATCTATGAATGTGATGCAATTGTCTAATCCTAACAAGTACATATAGATATTGGGGAATGCTGTTCATGTGGTGAATGCAGGTTCCAATCCAAGATTACATCATTAAGGAGATATTCATTGGATAAGGTAAACACCCTAACTCTAATTTGTGTAATTTGTGATCAATAGGCAAATTCTAGGGCAAAATAGGACAAGGGACATGTCACATTACAGGTGCTACATTTGAGAGATCATCTTCCCACATACAAGTAGAGGTATGTTAATGTTTTGGTAGCAGCAGGAGGTATCTTCTTGTGTCAGAAGAATCTTCCTCAAATAATCTGCTATGTCAGATGGCCGACCTCATAATTTGTCTCATTCAAGATAGTCTACATGCAAGGTGTAACTGACATGCAGGAGAATCTTGTAATGTCCCCTATTTGAGGGAAACTCTTAAACCCGAAACTTGCATTCAAGTATCTCTCAAAGAGACATTAAATGTTAGAGATCAATAAACTTAATGATAAAATCTAATAAGTTTAGATGTGGTAATAGATGAATTATACATGCCCAATTATATTTGTGAGTCGCCACTGAGATTTATAATTATTAATACACTAGATATCTATTGGGCCCACAAAGTAAATACTAACCTTTATCCAAAGTATCTCAATACTTTACCTCCCTGGTATGTTCACTCAGCAACAATACCTTCTCCAGCCGATTCTTATATTATATTTCTTGGCTATCGCATCATCTTTGCAAGGCCGAGTATTTCTGGCATTGTTCCGTATTATTGGAGACAAAGATCAGTCGACATATCTCTGAAAAGTATTTACTGCTCCAAGGAGTCACCTAATTGGGAGGACGTGTCTCAAGTGCATAAATAAGAGATTTGCTAAGTTTGGTTATTCTTCTAGATATCTCTTCCTTCCTCCTTGACCGATGTTCACATAGCATCTTTCCTTGGTGCATAATATATTCCAATATTCTTTTCTTATGGCATGCGTTGCTATGCCCAAACCCAAATAAGGTATACGATGTTTTTGTATAATGTGATAATATTTCTTAGGATGAACGACAATTCAAGTTGGGGCAATTCGCAGTTTGTATATCCTCATTCCGTCAGTACTTGGACAACTAGAGAAGCTTCCATTCATCGGTGGCTTCATGGTCCTCTTAATACATTGTTCGCTGTTAACACCTGATAACTAAAATAAGACAAGGTTTTATAATATATCTATCTCCCCCAGCGATGTCAAAACTCCCCGTCAATCTCTGTATATGATGAAGATGTAAGACTCCAGATTCCCCACCTAATAATCTCTCATTCGATGTCTCTTATACTTTTTATTTCCTTCCACTTTTTCTCCTTCCCCCGCTTTGCTTAAAATCTCACATTAAATAGTGGTCCTGGCTTGAGGAAAGGTCACGTCCTGAGCCAGAGCGCTTCCCGTTGATCCTTGCCTTTGCTGGGAGTCGTGGCTCCTTATTCTAATTCCTTTTGATGGTTAAATTATAACTATCTCCATCTAAACTATACTCCCAAAATATATATTAATATTTAAATAGATGATTAGTTTCAAATATTTAAATCATTAATTCCATTATTTATTAGTTATAATGTTATATCGGGTAATAATTGTTTTAGCATTGATATATGGTAATATTATTACCTTATGGTAATTATAATATTACTAATATTCCTTTTTATCCCTTAAGTATTTATTATCATTGTCCAATAATTTAATTATAATATTATTTTTACTTTCATATTTTATATATATATTTTAATATCTATTATATCATAATAATATTTATGATATTATTTATATTCATAATTATAATTTTGGACAATTACAAAGGTAAAATATCAAATGGTTATTATTTTAATTACGTTTCTTAATTATCTAAATGTCACAATTTCGGGGACATGACAAATCTGCATACTGACATGCATGAGTATCTCTGTTTGTATTCCTTAAATAGACTCATGAACTGCATTCGTAACTCCTTAAATAAGAAAATGAAATGCCACCTTGTGTGTCTTCTTGTGGCTGCATGTGTATCTGTTATCTGCCTATATTTAGGAGGAGATGTCGACTTGTTTGGTGAACTTATTTTGCCTATAAAATCAAGTCACCTCTTCAAGAAGAAGTTCGATTATTCACAGCAGGTCATTATCCTTTAAAGAGCAGATTGATATCTAGGAGAAATCAGAGGTTTTCTGTATGTATGCATCTAAGAGAGGTGCTATTATTCAGTGGGTCATGTTGTAAGCTGATTGCTGCTGTTTCATTCTAATATACAAGAGATACTTTTGTGGCTGGGTTTTTCTCCCTCAAGTTGGAGGGTTTTCCCAGGATAAATACTGTGTGTATTTGTTCATGTTTTGAATTTTTCTGTTTGCTCTCATTTCTGGTTCAAAATTTAACAGGTAACACCTCTGTTTTTGCATCAACTTGCAATAATTCAACATCCTTTATAAGCATCTAGACATGATTGTGTCTGGCAAGTCTATCCTTAAAGTATTAGGTTTCTGTAACTGCAAAGAATAATTCTCTCTCTAAAAATTTGATTCAAGTCTTTTGTATGCAAAAAACTTGCACAGTTTGGCATTTTTCTCTTGTGGTCTGCAATCATCCAGATTTCTTCTAGTGTTGTTTTCTAAAAGGTTTTAGGTGCTTTTCACAGCAAAAAGGTGCACAAGTTGTTTCTTCTTGATGTCATTTAACACAACTGATGTTTGTGAGCCTTAGCATCTTCAGTCTTTATCTTGATTGATGAACTCTAATTGAGAAGTAATCAATTTAATATTCTCTACTTAAAGCATTTTCACTTTTTTGTCCTTTATACTTTGGCAGGTATGCAACCATTAATCGTTAGGTCTTGGGCAACAGCTCATTATTTAGTTGATAGAAAATATGAAACTTGTGTCCATACTTGTCATATAGAACATTAGTTGTATTAAAGAAGAAAGATTCCTATTAGTCCATTTTCAATCTCTTAAAATAGGTCCCAAAAACTCTATTTGCATTTTAGAAAAACACTTTGGCAGAGTAACTCTTGGTAAATATTCCTCCCTTGAGAAAATTGACAATTAAGAGTTTGGATAGGGTGAAAACGAGGAAGGGTCCTGCCATGATGAAGACACTTGTAGGGACTCTATGCATGATCATGGTATCCAGCATCACAAGTATTCTTAAGATTCAGAACAAAGCTCTTAAGATGGTTACCATTACTCCACGGATCAGATTCTCATGTGAACTCATTTACTCAAGGCTTCATTGATGGGTAATTCTTTCCATTTTCCTTTTCTTATTTTGCAAAATTGTGTATATTCATTCCATGACATCTTTTGATAATGCCCATTTGTTCAAATTCATTCCATAAGTCTTTAGTCAATGTACATTTTCTCAAATTTATTTCATTGCATCTTTAAATGATGCACATTTGCTCAAATTCCTTCTTCTATGTCTCCAAACAATCTCCATTTGCTTACACTCATCGTACTTTTCTTATTCAATGTTTTGGCAAAGATGGCTTGCCAATTGACATTCCAGTTGATTTATTAGGTACTACCCATACTTTTGAAATTCATTCCCTTTCACATGAACATGCACTGCTGATTTGTTGAGGTTTTAAATTTGTGTGTGAAAACATTGGTGTCATAGTTATGAGACTCGGACATGCCTCAGACTCAGCAAGCTGATTTTGGACTTAAAGACACAATAACATCATCAAATAGAAGCTAATTTGATCACATACACAAGTATACATCGATCACATAAGTATAATCGGAAATTGTAGCTGAAGGAAATATTAATAGCACACTTAGATATATAAAATTATAAATATTGTCAAATGTATATAAAACTCATGGAATATGAAATCCATGGTAACAAAAGTTCCAAACAAATATCAAAAGTAAAACTAGAAGTATATGGCTCAGAGGAGCCTGCATTCTTCCTATGAAGGCATCTAAGGTAGGTCCTAGATGATGTTGCAGCCATAATCTTTGCCTTTGCCTCCATGCCGCCCACACCAACATCAGCTGTGTCTGCTCGTGCTTTATCCTCCTCCTCTGCCATGGCTATAGCCTTAGCCTCTCTATCCGTGTGGTCAACCCAATCGAGGTCCTCATCACTAAAGATAGGATCCTTAGCCTCAGTGATCCAATCAGATTGTGGATTGACCTCGTCTAGCGTGATGGGGGTGGAGTCGGTGCCTAAAATTTGTTTGTGGTGAAGACGAAGGTTGTAATGAACATAGACTAGATCGTTCAACCTCTCCAAGGACAATTTATTGCGCTTCTTGGAGTCTATGTGCTCAAACATACTCCAATTGTGCTCACAACCCGAAGCACTGCATGGTTGGCTCAATATGCGAATTGCAATCCTTGAAGATTTGGTACCTTAACACCAAACAATTCCCATCATCTATCTGAGATGAGAAAAAAGAAAAAAATCAATCTCATTATCCAACTTTAAGTTTCAACATCTAATAATAATATAAAAAGAGGAAATTTTTTTACATTTTTAAACTTAAATTATGCCCTTAATATATTTTTACCTGTCTGCAATTTCGTCTGATTATCTTTGCACATGTCATGAGAAAAGAGCTCTTCTTGTGCAAGTCTAAAGGTCTCGATCTCGTGGACTATCTATGTTGTAACACTATGCGACATCCGCTCTATCATTAAGTAGAGCCCATTCAGAACCTCCTCACCTACCTTGAAATTAGGGCGGTATTGGAATGTTGGATTGAGGTAATAAGCGGCTGTGTGTAGGGGCTTGTGAAGTGGGAGGTGCCATTGCCTATCAATGATCTCCCAAATGGGACGATACTTACTCTCAACTCCTGCATAGATGGATCTAATGGCCACCTTGGCCTTATCCATGCCCTCATATATGTAGCCCATTGTGGGCTTCTCCCCATTAGCAACTCGTAGGAGAACTACCAAAGGCTCAATGAATTGTAATTATTGTGAAACATTAACTTAAGTTTGAACAAAAATAAGCAAACAAAAGAAAAATATGAATAAAAATTAAAACATAATATAGAATTAGATTTTCATTTACCTTTACAATAACCACAACAGGTACCCAAAAGCTTAGCTCATCAAACATGCAATTTGCCACATCAACCCCTATAGTGGTCTTAGCATAGGACGAGGAAGTCCACTCCTCACTAACAAACATGCGCTTCAAATCTCCCTTTGACTGAAGCAAGGATTGTAATGGGATGAAATTTGTTGCAAATCGGGTTATGCTAGGATGAGACAACTCCTTCTGCCCCGTGTATTGCCTTGTTGAGGACCCATGTGTGATTGTATACGAATTTACAAATGTTTTTGGCCGACTCCACACTGTTTTGATCCATGGAAACTTGCCTAAATCCTCCAATATGAGGTCAAGGCAATGGGCAGCACATGGAGTCCAAAACAATGATGGGTGCCTCTCCATCAATAGTCTACCTGCAGCAACATAATTTGCTGCATTATCCGTCACCACTTGCATCACATTCTCCTCATCCACCTCAGCTAGGACTTCCTCTATAGCTTCACAAAGGAATGTGGCATTTTTGGTATGTCCTAAAGCATCAATTGATTTGATGAATATGGTGCCACTTGAAAAAGAAACAAAATCAATGATTCAATAAAGCATAAATTAAAAATATTAATCACTAAATCAATGCATTGTAGGAAGTACAATCCCTTGAGGAAGAAACAAGAAAATTCAGCAATGACCTATTTCTTCTATTAGTCCAACCATCGGTCATGGTGGTAAAAACCTTCCTCCTCCATATCAACTGTTGCTCCTCTATTGTGGCTTTTACATCAGCCACCTTTTGTGTCAAAATTGGGCCCTTTAATCTTCGCTAGGGGCTTTGAACCCCGCCCCACAAACAATAATGACATCAACCATATTTTGCCAATAAGGAGACCTAACACATGTCACAAATAAATAAAATAAAATAAGTTTTATAAAATGGAGAGTTTAAATTTGAATTTGACATACCTCTAGATATAAAAATTCAAGAGACAGAATCAAGCTATAATTTTTAAACAATCAAACAAGAAAGAATTACTTGCCTGCATGGAATGGAATGGTGCAGTAGTACCAAAAGTCTCCAATTGCACGTCTAGTTGCATCATGTATGTCCTTGTTCCAACCCATGTTCTCAATTGACAGTTGGAACCTAGAGTAGTGCGTGGCAAAAGATATGAATCCATCCTAGATTTACGAATTCTAGGCCCAATGCTAACAGTGCCACTAGCACTGGCACTAGCACCAACACCAACACCAACAACACCACCAACATTAGCACTAATAGGACCAAAACCTGAAGAAGGACGAAATGGAGGCATGGAAGAAGACTCTTCACTCCCATCAATCCCTGCCATCTCCTCTCTTTGCCTCTTTTTCACTTCTTTTTGTAGCTCAAATGTTTCTAGTTGCACTTGCACCTCACGAATAACCTCAGTAGGCACTTGTGGGCATGGCACAACATTATAGGCTGGTATATATGCAAGATGGTATTTCAATCTATTAATGCCTCCTCCATGATAAATTGTTTTGCAATAAGAACATGTTACCTCTCCTTTCTTTTGCTAAGGGAAAAGCTCAACATGTTTCCAACATGGGTCCCTTCTACTTGGGGTTTTGAACATTGTGATAAAGATGATTTGAAAATCTCAAGGCTGTTCCAAACTGCAATAACATATAAATACAAAAAAATTAACATTTGTGAATTGTGATTTATAATTATTAAACTAATACAAAAAAATGTAGGGTGTTTGCACTTTGCAACAATAAAATTAGATTTTTTTACAAAAAACACCTAAGATTTGTTTTAAAAAAAATCAAACACACCTAGGGTTTTTTCTTTGATCTAGTAAAATAAATTAGAAAAGAGAAATGAAATGTAAAGAAAAATGCAATTTTTGGTTAAAAAAAACACAAAAAACCTTCAAAATTCAAGCTTACCTCTTAAATCAAACTTGAAATCTATAGAGAACTCCTTCCAATCATTGGTAGACACCTCTTGATGCACCAAACGTATCTACGAAGCTGCCCAAATGTGGTTCAACAATGGATTTTTGCGCTACCTCCTTGCTGGTTGCCCTACAATGCACTCTACATTTGCTCACAACACTTCTTTATCCTTCTACTTTGCCTTCAAAATGAAATGATATTGCTTTTAGGGTAGAGGAGCAAATATAACTAAAACAAAGCAACTTAAAACAATTATTTTTATGTTTTTATGACTTTTTCACACCCAACTGCGTGGTAGAGTCTAGGCATCGAGACTCGCCCAAACTCGGCGAGTTTGGCGAGTCTTTGGACTCTGCGAGTTTGCCAAAAAATCGGTCGAGTTTGAGTTTGGGTCCCTCAGACTTGGCGAGCTTGACTCGTCTTGGACTCGCCGAGTTTTAGCGAGTCTAGGCGAGTCTTGTTACACTAATTGGTATTGATGCCTATAGGCCAAGATCAGATTGGACTTATATGGGTTTGAGCTAGTGCTTGGTAGGTTCAAGTGAATTTATAGATGAAGAAAACCTATGAACTATTTCATATGTATTCTTTTGTTCAAGAGGTCCTTAAATATTGATATCTTAATTTGAGGGCATAAGCACATATACTCAATCTACAAAGGTAGAGTGAATTTTTATCAATAATGTTCTACAAGAGACCGAGAATGTCATCCTTAAAATTTTATTATAAAGATCTATCAATGTGAAAAAAGAAGACATTTAGAGAGCCTCCTGCTCTAAACTTTGATCTGAACTTCTTTGATGTATCATTAAGGGCATTTCATACTTATTATGTATATATATATTAATTTTTATATGTATTGTATTCCACTAGCTTGGTATCTACGTAACCAAGATGGACAATATCATAATCAATCATGTATAGAATGCTATCCAAAACAGTTAAGACATCCTAATTTCACATGGCTTACGACAGTGAATATAAGAATATATATAATCAGAAGTCATGACATGTAGTCATAGACATCTTATTGTTAAAATACCACATCCATTTTAATAGGATTATTACCTTATGTTTATAAGTAAATGATTAATAAGCCAACAAATAAACATAATTTAGTCTTAGTTGATGTTGTATATCTACAACTTACAATGAGCAAATAATTGTTATACCACTGAAACTGGCCACAATTTTGAAATTTCAAACAGATAGTCAAATTGCAATTTTTTGCTGTTCTGTAGGTGCTTGGAGAAGAACCTGCAATCAAGTTATTATCTTTTGCCACCTATATTTTATTTTTTTGGTTCTTAATAGTGTGGGGTAATGTCCTTTTAGGGCTTAAGGAAAACCTCTTGCTTTTTTTTTTAATTTTCATTTTTCTAAGCAATTGAATGGATGCTGAGAAATGTTACGAGGTGTCTTTGTACTCATCTTAGGTAGTAGAGGTATGTACCCATACCTAGTAATCTATCCCTCCACCATTAAATAGTTATTGAAGTTCATTGAGATTAAGGACATTTGTCCAAATATTTCAATGATGTTTTTTTTATATGTTATTGATTTCCTAGTTTCTTTTCAGGAACATGAAATGATGGTCATAGGATGCAATTGTGTATCATCGAGATCGTTTTTACCTGAAATTTCAAAGCACTATTATTTTTCTACTAGAAACTTGGAAAATAACCATACTCTTAACAAGTGCTTCTATTCTAGTTTGGTGTGCTTGCCTAGTTGTCCTCTAGGTGTCGAAATTTGCCAAGTCTAATGAGAACCATTAAATCATTGCACTTGGAGAACTCAGGAAGATAATATAATACCTTGAGCAGAAGTTTTGTTTTCAATGGTTGTGAAATACCATTGATAACTAGCATAGATTACAAACCATAGGGCCTCGATGGTGGCCGAGAGGTTGTTCTATTGGCCAACCTTTGGTAGCTATCACATAGTGTAAACTAGAAGGTGTTCGTTACAAGATGACTCCTAGATTTACATTTTAAAAATTACGATAAAGCACAATACAATGATCAAGTAGGTGGTGTCTTCTACAATACTACAAGTTTACCAATTCTGCTTGTATATATTTGAGCTGACCAAAATTTGGTGGAGACAAGTTATCTGAAATGAACCTTCCTAGTTCATTAGATCAAAACATCATAATAATTTCCTTTTTTCTTTTTTTTTGAATGCTTAACTTGCACAATTTCATTTTCAAAGCAAATGTAATAACACAATATAAACTAAATAAGGTAATCATAAACATTGAAGAATAATAACTTTGATCAACTTTCTGCATCATATTAATTAAGGTTAAAATCAATTTTCCATAGTACAAAAGTCATATTTACATTTCAATAAGTCTTTTTCACAGTACATAAACATAATTACATATGTTGTCTCATTTGGATGAAGATAATACATCAATAATACAATAACAAGAGGAATCATTAAAGCTATCTTTGATAATCCAAGTCTTTGGCAATCAACTGCAAGAGGGAGAGTATCACCCGAGTGCTTTTCCTCCAACCACAAACCAGCAGTCCCCCATACACCTTCCAACTGGAAGTGGCCCTACCCTTCTCGAGAGTAGCTGATCCAGAGAAACTCCAAGGTCATCTTGCCATCTGAGAACTAGTGTTGTGTACTAATGCAATTAATCTATCAAGCAACTTCTAGATACTTTTTAGCTATGCATGATACATCTGATTAAATTGCAGCTTTAGACATGGTGAATTGACAATGCAAGCAGTGATTTTGCAGTACTTTGGCCAAAGTTTGTAAAAACATCATAACATGTAATCCTATGTGGTCGTTATGTTCACACACCTCTTTCTCAAACTGGATATTGACAACTAGATTCCACATAACAGTATTCAGATATTATAAACTAATATGTGCATTTTGAATATCTCAAATTGTTCAGTAATTATAATTTACATAATTAAACACAATTTTCTGAGATTTGAGTAACCTTTTGATAGAAGTGCAAGTGTACATATATATGTGTGTGTGTATTCGCACACGATTATATTATCGTTTAATAAGCAAACATGCTCACAATACAATGTTCTGTTGTCATATGAGACACATGACTAATTAGAATCTCGTTCAAGATAACATGTACAACTGGTTCTGTTATGTTCACATACAAATATGAATTTATGTGTGTGTGTGTACATATGTATATATATACATATGTATATAAGATTACACACATTCATTAAATAATCCTTCTAATATTTCCACAAGAGTGAAACCCTTTAAATAACATAATTGTACATATAATCATATACCATGTCTACTTCGGGCATGTTTATCTGCTTATAACAATATTTGCCATCTCTCTGTTTTAATTATGGTTAACAGACATTGAACAATGTGTTTTAGTTGATATCAATACCTTAAGATTGAAATCTCGTTGCCTTAAAATAGTAAGCATCTTTGATAACAATTTAGTACATTCCTGAACAAGATAGCATTATTGGTGTCTATGAAAACAATACTCTTGATCACTTTCAAGGTCAAGAGTATGGTCATTTTTATCGCAGATTACCAACCTGTAATGGGTTTTTAAACTCTTAGACAATAACCACATAAATAGGCCGAAAGGCCAAATTCACAAAGATAGGTCAAAAATATAAACTTCTATTTAAGTCATGTTGACAGAGTCTGATTGAAAGGCTGATAACTTTATATTAGTTATCTCTGTTGTCACAAGGCTAGAAAGAAGACCGGCTCTATACATGGATGTCTCTGTTTACATAGAATTAAGGAGACCGATAGGTTTAAGGCATTACCTTACTGTTTAAAATAGAGATAACAAGGCCAATTAATTGGTATTGAATTCTCTCTTCATATAGGGATAGACAGCTGCGGAATTGACATTGGCACAATAATAATAATTCTCAAAGAAACTTTTGATCTGTAGGGAACAAGACTTGGTGGCCAAACTAAATCGACAGTGTTTGAATACTCCAGAGATTATATCAAGCCAGTGTCAATGTATTTACGTAAAAGTGTTTAGCTAAAAGACTAAAAAAATTTATAACTTTTGTGTTCATTACATCCTCAAACATAGGCATAACTATAGTCGAGAGACCAAATCAATAATATTAATTTTAAACAAAACATTCTACCCATCTCCACTATAAAGGACTAAGCAATGACTTTCCTCCCATAGAATATAGATACACAGGATATTTTAAATTTTTACTGGTCAATAGAAATCTTAGAGTTTTAATACACAGAGAGGAAGAATATTTTGAAAACTTTATGTTTTTTCAAGGGGTTTTACGGGTAGGGAACCCTAACATCAAAGAAAATCACATGGTTAACGAAGCCATATCTTTGGCAACACGGGTTTGCCATAAAAGACAAAACCATAGCTTTAATCAGAAAACACAATCTATGTAATCAAATATGACTTCCAAAGACCACAACAAGACAAAAATTGCACTAAACATTGCATGGGTTCAATTATAAATGCCTTATCAAAACTTTGTGAATTCAAAAACCCCCACAAAACAGAAGGGTACAGGTTACTTATTGAACTCTCGCTAACACATAAATACAAAAGTTTTCACTTTTTCTATCCTTCATGCCCTTCAGACCTTTTTCCTCTGCTCTCTTAATCCCCCTTCGTTCTCCCGCCATTTCCTACATTTTCTGCACGTAAAGCCACATTTAATTTTTCCTCGCCGCCCTTCTCCACTACTTTGCTCCATCACTTTCACTCTTCGTAGGAAGTCTAGAATTCTCTCCCACTCAACTCACCATTAATGCCTTTGGAAAACTCCACATTAATTACATGTGTTGGCTATTAACTCCACCATCTTAGCTGTCATTCGAAGTTTAGTTTGTGCTTAATTTGATCGGCTAAGAATATATATATATATTCATATCAATTTCTACGTATCTATATTTAAGCATATATTTGTATGTACAAATATACTTTAACTCACATATATATATTCATATGTACATATATTTACATACATATATATGAATGTATTTGCAATTACATTCTTATAATCATAAACAATTATTTTATCGCTCATGCTACAAGAGTATCATAATTGAGTAATGAATAATTCGGAATACTAAAATTTATCTCAGAAAGACATAACAGTAAAACATCAATTGTCACTTGAAGACAACCTGATCAACATATACAGAGCACATTTTTCACACAGGTCAAGAAATGCAGATTCTCAAAATGAACAGCAACTAATTTCACAAAGAGTAAGACATGAAACAACATTGCAAGCATAGGAAACTACTATTAGTGAATGAGTGTGTGAGTGTTCTTGGATCCCTGGTGACCATGGCTTTTCTCTCGGATTTGCATCCCTCTCTCTGGTGATACTCTCCTTCTCATCCTTGGAGGGGAAGACACTTTCTTGCATCCACCTCATTAACCTGTGAGAGTAGTTAGTCCGATATCATAATAAATGTAATCATATCAACTTAATTCACTTAAAATATAAAGCATAAAATCATGTTTTCATTTGACATGATCATTACAAGCATAATATCATCATTTCACAGAATATATCCTCCAAATATAATAATTAACCAGCATACCTGAATTGATCAAGATTCATATTTTTAAGTCCAAAATTGAAATGCATAATAAAGTATCACAGTCTAGAGGGTTATGAAAAATGGGATGTAACATTATCAATATATTTACTTGCATCATCAACAAATACAATTGGAGAAATATACAACGGATGACAAGCTCATTCTTCAAGAGCTTTTACAACAAATGACTTCAAAGATAGCTGATATCACTATTTGAAAAATTCCAATTGTTTCAAACAATATTGTGTGTTTTGTTTACAGAGCCCTGCAAATTATGCTGGAAAAAAATATCACTCTAGAAGGTTGTATCCTTTTGTTATAGTTTTCCCTTTCAATAATCATAGCTTGGAAGCATATGTAAAGGATATTTTTTACAAATATAATTTAATGATTTTCTTTTTAACAAATAAATACATCCAACAAAGCTATTGCAATTGATAATTGTGTCTTTAATCCTGCTGTTTGGCTAATCATGGGTATCTTCGCATTTATGGTCTCTCATTGCTTCAACATTCGTATTTCACCTCTTCATCTCTGCATCCTATCGAATGTGTGAGATGACAAGGAATATGTGTACCTAAATGCCACTGAAAAAATGGGGACTACCCATCCTAGGCCCAATTAATTCCACCCTGTTGGTACACATCTTTTCTGTGGACTGCCCTCATGTCGAATGGGGCCACTAGGGTGCTCTACTATTCCAATGTAGTCTCATGCTTCCTATCAAACTATGTGGACTTGGTGCAGGATTCAGACTTTCTAGATCTGCTAGCATATGGGTACATTCAAGATTATCTTCTCTCGTCAGTTGTTTATAGTCAAGCTGTTGCTTCTTATGACCAAAAAATGGCTGATTCTTTGTTGGGGTTTATTCCCCCATCAATGTTAAAAGAATGTGAGGAATTCTCTTGCGCTTACAAATGCTCTAAGGATCAATCTGACTAGCAACTTCACAATCGTCTTCATGCATGCCTTGCATGCACACAGTGCCCACTTGCGGGAGGATCTGTTAGTCGATGTCTTACAGGTCTTCATAATGCTCATATTCTTGTATAGGCATGCTCCTCCTCAACCCCCTGCTATTTCTCTTGCCTCCATGCCCACTTTGGAACTAGTGTCTCCTTTGCCAATTGTTAATGCTTCTGCTTTTTTCTTTGCTGTCTCTCTATAATTTGTACTTTCAGTTTGTCCTCTTTGCTTTTATGATTCTAAATATTTAATTTCCTACTTGAGGACTTGGCTCTCTTGTGATTATGATTTTATGTAATTTACTGTGTTTTCTATTATTAATATATTTTACCATAGGTGATCTCTCGCCTTTTAAAAAAACTATTGCTAATGATGCACAATCAAATGTAAGAATTCATAAACTGAAACAATCCATTGGAAATAATAAACATCAAATTGCTTGGTATATAGAAGGACAAAAGACAGGTCATAACATTACCACATCACTCTGCAAAACCAAACACTTAATACATTATAATCAGAAGACAATATCTACAACCCAAAAAGACTTAGACATCACAAATAGAATTATTCCAAAATAATTTCACCACACCAAGATTGATGAGCACACACACTTATACTGAGAGGGGGGTGAATCGGCATAATATAAACTTTTACTTATTTAATATCTAACAACCATGAAAATAGCAATCACACAAGAGCTACCAACTAAGAGACACAAGATTTACGTGGAAATCCTTTTGGGAGAAAACCACGGAGAAAGACTGCTTGGATCTACTGTCCAAATCCAGTCATAAAAATAAAATTCTCTTACAAATCTTTTGCAGGCATCATCCCATTGGAGACACCAATCCTCGCTACTAATCACCAACTTAGCAAGAGACACCAATCTCTTCTATTGAGAGGCACCAACCTCTAATGAACAAAATTTTTCTTTCTTGAATATAGTTTTTTCCATGGATGATGATCGTTTGAGTTTCCTTCATAAAATTTGGTCACAACTTCTTCACGTATATTCTCTTCTTCAAAAATCTGCTAAAAAGAGGAATGATATTTCTTTAATTGCTTGGTGTCTAACCTCCACTTAAACTTCTATTTATACCCCGATCATGCCTCTTCACCAAATAGGGTTGGCCTTCTAAAGGGAGGTTGGCCACATACAAATAAAAATAATTTTAGTTTATTTTTAATTCCCCCAAGAGGGTTCGGCCCATTTCAAAAAGGGGCAATTTTACAAAAATATGGGCGCCATAAATTGGGTGCTAATACAAGAAAAATTGAGTTGGCCAGCATTTGCAATAAGTTACAATTCAAGCAAAATAATCCATGGATCAGCCCGCCTCCTTGATTTCCTTCTTTGACAACGATTATGCTCCTTTGACGTCAGTGATAACAATATTTCCAACAATCCCCCCCTTAGGAATTAGTGACTACATGAGAGTGATATCACTCCCAATTTCTGTCTGAGATACTCAAAAGTCTCTTTAGGAAGAGGCTTCATGAAAATATCTGCAATCTGTGCTTGTGTTGCAATGTACTCCAACTTGACATTTTCTTCTGCTACCTGTTCTCTTAAGAAGTGATACTTGATAGGAATGTGTTTTGTCATAGAATGCATAACCGAATTCTTTGAAATATTAATTGCATTCATGTCGTGACATCGTCACAGAGTATGCAGATGGGATGATCATATTCAACCTTAATGTCTCTCAATGTTTTCTTCATCCAAAGAATTTGTATACAACAAGATGCTACTGCTATGTATGCGGCCTCTGCCGTGGATAAAGAAACTGAAGATTGTTTCTTGCTTAACCATGACAAAAGATTGTTGCCAAGAAAGAATGCTTTTCCACTTGTACTTTTCCTATCATCAATGCTGCCTGCCCAATTCACATGTGTATATGTTGTTAGGGTGAAATCTTTACCTTTTCGATACCACAAGCCAAAGTCCAAAGTGCTCTTTAGATATTTGAATATTCTTTTGACCACTTGCACATGAGTTTTCTTTGGCGTTGCTTGAAAACGTGCCACCATGCCTATTGCTTGCATAATGTTTGGTCTTGATGTTGTCACATATAGTAGTCTCCCAATCATTGACCTTTACAATATCTGATTTGCTTTAGGGGATTCATCATCCTTGCTTAATTTGCAACTTGTGACCATGGGTGTGCTAATTGGTTTGTAGCCTTTCATCCTAAATTTCTTCAACATCTCCTTGATGGACTTGGTTTGAGAAATAAATATGCCTTTGTCAGATTGAGAAACTTGTAAACCAAGAAAGAATGATAGCTCACTAAGCATGGACATCTTAAACTCCTTCTGCATATCCTCAGCAAACTCTTGGCACATTTTGTCCCTGCTGCCTCAAAAATGATGTCATCAACATTAACCACAACAATCAACTGATTTTCACCTTCAGTTTTGATGTATAGATTACTATTAGCAATTCCTCTCTTGAAGCCTTGTTGTTGTAGATATTTGTCAAGTCTTGAATACTAGGCTTTGGGGGCTAGCTTTAGCCCATAAAGTGCTCTCTTCAACTTCCACACATAATCCTTATTTTCCAATAATAGAAATCCTTTCATGATCCGGTGGACATTTTTCAGTGGAAATTGAAGTGTCGTTTTTCTCCAAAATCCACACCATCAGAAAGAGCTCAGCATCCTGGTTCCAACGCAACTCGAACGGAGCGAAAAGGAGTCCGTTTGCACGAGTTATGGCCAGTCAAACCTTTGGTCAAACTGGGCTCAGGGGCATCCAGAAAGCGGAAAAAATGATTGTTTCGGAAATCGACGGAAACAGCATCAAGTCGAAGGGCTCGTCGAGACGATTCCGATGGCGTTCGTTTCGTCGAAATCCGACATCAGAGGCTCAACTTATCAGTGGTCAAAGTTTGCAGTTGACTTGTTGAGGTGGACCGTACGGATGCTGACGTCAGCATTCCGTACTGTACGGATGATGAAGTGGCCGAACCAAATTACGACCGTTGGCCCTGTGTTTATAAACCCAATCGAATCACGCGTAAAGTGCGAGCGGTGGTCAGCATGCCACATCCGTCACTGTCAGCATAGAGTATAATCAGCAGGACATGATGACACGTCGGCGTCCACATCAACATCCAGTTGGCAGACACGTGGCATCCGGTCAGATCCAAGTCAGTGTGCCACGTCAGTTCCACATCGGCGCCAAGTGGCAGACACATGGGCTGCTTAGTCAGCGGGTAGTCAGGATTGTCAGCCAATTAGAAGCCGCCACGTGGCACCCTCCTGGTGCGACACGTGGCTCTCTATCTCTGCTCCGTCGGTGTGGTTGAAAAATTTGTTATGTTTGTTAAAATGTTTGTTGTGGGGTTTGAACCCCCAACCTCGGGCCACCCAATATAACTCGTAGCCGTTCCACCAAATCCGCCTGTCTACCAAATATGGGTTAGCGGTTTTATTTGTTCATTTAGATTTGCGGATATTGGCTATTAAAAGCCAGCGGCCGGGTTGGAACCCGCGACCGCCGGCTTAACAAAAAGCCTATACACCGATACACCATGCGCAGAGTTTGAGATAGTAGTGGCGTCGGTTGATTTTGTTTCAACCACAAAACCGAATGCCTTATTAATTTAAAACAAACCCCCTATAAATATAAAACAAATAACTTTTTATAAAAATGTAATCTCCAAAAAAAATCAAAAGCCGATGGGAAAACACTATTAAAAGGGCTTAAATAAAATTTCAAAAGATTATATGGGGAATTAGGATGATTTTAGAGGATTTAACAAGGATTTTCCAAGTATTTTTACTATGTAAAGGGGATTTTGGTGTTTGAAAATGTAAAAATGGGAGATAGAGAGAATATTTTCAAATCAATTGGTTAAAGGCCAAATTGAGGAAATTCTTTGTATAAAAAGGGGGCTTGAGGTGAGAGTTGGGACAAGTTTTTTTTCAGGTGATGAAGTCCTGATGCTGAGGTGACGGAAGAGGGGTCTTGTTGAAGAGTTTTCAAATCATTCTTGCATATCAAAGCATCGTTACGCTGCCGAATTGCTTGAAGAATGGTGGTGCTTTTGTAATTGATTCTGGAGTTAATCGGATCGGTCTCTCTATTGGAGTGGACCCGGAGACGTAGTCACTTTGTGACGAACTCCGTTATCAAGCGTTGTTTGCACTTCTCTTCTTCTCTCTCTTTCTGTCTCTCATTTCCTTCCTTTCTGTTATGATCACCTTGTTATTACTTTCATTCTGTTATTTCCTTAAGTTAATTTCGTTTTAATTAACTTGAAATAATCATTGTAAAAGCATTGTAAAAGTTTAAGCATTTAAACTGCAATCTAGTCTAGATCCTACACAGATCAAGTTGGTATCAGAGCTTTAGGGTGACTTTTATTGCAGTTATTTGTTTTTGAATGCTAACGAGATCCAGGATTCAGAAAGGCTAAGGCAAGCTCAAAGAATTTGATCCTGAGATCGGGAAGCGTAAAACATTTTCGAAGATGTCAGTTTCCGGAATGGAGGTTCCTGAAGAGATCAGTGAGCAGGAGTTTCGAAAAGCATTCCTCGAGATGAAGGCAAAGGTGGATATTCTTTTTCAGGAGAGACAAGAACGGAAGGCACGTGAAGAAGGTTCATCGAAGCAAGAAGATCGCAAAGACATGAAAGGGAAACATCATGAAGATGGTGGCAAGCAACCAGATCATCCCTTTTCTTCTTCTCCTCCCTCTTCTCCTTCTCCTTCTTCTCCATCTTCTCCTCATTCTATTTCTTCTAATCTTTTCAAAAGTGGGTATAAACCTAAGATCAAACTGGATGTAAAATTTGATTTGCCTAAATATTGTGGTGAACTTAATGCTGAGAAATTGGATGATTGGATTCAACAAATAGAGGTCTACTATAGAGTCCAGAACCTAATAGATGATGTTGATAGGATCCAATTAGCTTCTCTTCGTTTAGGAGGTACAGCCTTAACCTGGTGGGAGAGTAAGTCTAAAGCAGAAGTCTCACAACATGGTAGAGTCAGTTTAACTTGGGCAGAATTTATTAATGCTCTTAAGAAGCAGTTTTATCCCTTAGGACATATGCAGCAATTAATGATGGACTGGCAAATGTTTAGGCAAGGGAAGGGTCAAACTGTCCAAGAATACACCCATGAATTCAGGAAAAGGGCTATTGCTTTGAATGTTCCTTTGTATACCCAAGACACGTTGTTGAAGTACATAGGAGGATTACATTCCTACCTTAGGCATTCCATTTTGGTATTAAACCCTTGTAATTTGGATGAAGTGTCTGTTCAAGCTACACACTTAGAGTCAAGGGGTAAAGGATCTTTTATTGATAATGATGTAAAGAAATCTTCTAAAAATGTAGAGACAGGGAAAGGAAAGAAGGCAGCTACAATCAAGAAGGATGAGAAGCTTTCTTGCACTCATTGTGACAAGGAAGGTCATGATGAAAATCACTGCTGGAAGTTACATCCCGAACTGAGGCCTAAGTGGGCTCAAAGACGTAATCAGAAACAGAAGGGTAAGGATAAATCCATGAATGTTGTTATGGATCTTGGTTCAGATTCAGATGATGAGATTAAGATAACAGCGATGGGTCTAAAAGGTAAAGCCTCTATTTCTGGTGTTTCTGTTGCTAGTTGTGCTTCTACTTCCACAGTTAATGATTTCTCTGAAGATGCAAAAAGGAATGAGCTTTTTCATTTAAGGGTTATGGCTAAGAACACTAAAATTGATGCACTCATAGATAGTGGATCTCAGGGTTAATCTGATTTGAAAGTGTTGTAAATAACTTGGGATTAAAAACTACACAACTTAAGAAACCTTATCCACTAGGTTGGATTTGTGAAAATGACAAGTTGCAAGTAAAAAGACAATGCACCTTAAGGTTCACAATCACTAGTAAGTTTGTGGATGAAGTTCAGTTTGATGTAGTTCCATTGGATATCTGTGGGATAGTGCTTGGTAGCCCTTATCTTTATGACAGAAAAGCAATCTTCTACAGGCAACAAAATCATTATCACTTGTTTAAAGATGGCATTCAGTACATAGTCCATTCTCACAAGATTAAGACTAATCAATCTTTTGCAAATACAGGACAGTTAAAGAGGGTAATTAATGCAAGTAAGGAATTAACTCTGATGTCTGTCAGTACAGGTGGTTCTAAACTTGAACTTGGAGTAGCTAACCAAGGTCAGATGTTGCAGGATGCACTTGCAGTACAGCATGAGAAAAAGATGATTGAAAGCATTGATGGATCCTTGGGTAAAAATGTTCCTATTGTAAAGGATCGTATTGTTGTTGACTTATTTTCTTTCATTTCTGCATTGATGTTCAGCTTGATGCTAGTCAATTTTTGTTGGTTAGTGGCTACGACATTTGATGTAGAAGCTTATGGAAGTGATAAAGTTATGTTTATGATCAACAATATTTCTGCAGTCTTCATTGTGCTTGTGAGCCAGGTTTTCAGATGTACAGAGGATACAGGACAAGTGGGGAGGCCAAGTCCTCACATATTGTCAGAGTAAATGCCACTTTTGGAGGTCCAAAAGGTCTTGGGAGGAAGGCACGTCCAGGTGGACATTTTTCAGTGGAAATTGAAGTGTCTCGTTTTTCTCCAAAATCCACAACATCAGAAAGAGCTCAGCATCCTGGTTCCAACGCAACTCGAACGGAACGAAAAGGAGTCCGTTTGCACGAGTTATGGCTAGTCAAACCTTTGGTCAAACTGGGCTCAGGGG
Source organism: Sequoia sempervirens (assembly GCA_007258455.2). Lineage (NCBI taxonomy): Eukaryota > Viridiplantae > Streptophyta > Pinopsida > Cupressales > Cupressaceae > Sequoia > Sequoia sempervirens. Next base: position 10,687 of record VDFB02282429.1, on the reverse strand, counting down.
CATCCAGAAAGCGGAAAAAATGATTGTTTCAGAAATTGACGGAAACAGCGTCAAGTCGAAGGGCTCGTCGAGACGATTCTGACGGCGTTCGTTTCGTCGAAATTTGACATCGGAGGCTCAACTTATTAGTGGTCAAAGTTTGCAGTTGACTTGTTGAGGTGGACCGTACAGATGCTGACGTCAGCATTCCGTACTGTACGGATGATGAAGTGGCCGAACCAGATTCTGACACGTGGATTCCCTGTCAGCGTTGTACGGAACCAATCAGATCACGACACGTGGCATCCGTACGTACAGTGAGCGTCCAGTCAGCATGCCACGTCATCAGCACTGTCAGCATCCGAGTCATCATCTAGTCAGCAGGCCACGTCAGCATGACACGTCGGCGTCCACATCAACATCCAGTTGGCAGACACGTGGCATATGGTCAGATCCAAGTCAGTGTGCCACGTCAGTTCCACATCGGCGCCAAGTGGCAGACACATGGGCTGCTTAGTCAGCGGGTAGTCAGGATTGTCAGCCAATTAGAAGCCGCCACGTGGCACCCTCCTGGTGCGACACGTGGCTCTCTATCTCTGCTCCGTCGGCGTGGTTGAAAAATTTGTTATGTTTGTTAAAATGTTTGTTGTGGGGTTTGAACCCCCAACCTCGGGCCACCCAATATAACCCGTAGCCGTTCCACCAAATCCGCCTGTCTACCAAATATGGGTTAGCGGTTTTATTTGTTCATTTAGATTTGCGGATATTGGCTATTAAAAGCCAGCGGCCGGGTTGGAACCCGCGACCGCCGGCTTAACAAAAAGCCTATCCACCGATACACCATGCGCAGAGTTTGAGATAGTAGTGGCGTCGGTTGATTTTGTTTCAACCACAAAACCGAATGCCTTATTAATTTAAAACAAACCCCCTATAAATATAAAACAAATAACTTTTTATAAAAATGTAATCTCCAAAAAAAATCAAAAGCCGATGGGAAAACACTATTAAAAGGGCTTAAATAAAATTTCAAAAGATTATATGGGGAATTAGGATGATTTTAGAGGATTTAACAAGGATTTTCCAAGTATTTTTACTATGTAAAGGGGATTTTGGTGTTTGAAAATGTAAAAATGGGAGATAGAGAGAATATTTTCAAATCAATTGGTTAAAGGCCAAATTGAGGAAATTCTTTGTATAAAAAGGGGGCTTGAGGTGAGAGTTGGGACAAGTTTTTTTTCAGGTGATGAAGTCCTGATGCTTAGGTGACGGAAGAGGGGTCTTGTTGAAGAGTTTTCAAATCATTCTTGCATATCAAAGCATCGTTACGTTGCCGAATTGCTTGAAGAATGGTGGTGCTTTTGTAATTGATTCTGGAGTTAATCGGATCGGTCTCTCTATTGGAGTGGACCCGGAGACGTAGTCACTTTTGTGACGAACTCCGTTATCAAGCGTTGTTTGCACTTCTCTTCTTCTCTCTCTTTCTGTCTCTCATTTCCTTCCTTTCTGTTATGATCACCTTGTTATTACTTTCATTCTGTTATTTCCTTAAGTTAATTTCGTTTTAATTAACTTGAAATAATCATTGTAAAAGCATTGTAAAAGTTTAAGCATTTAAACTGCAATCTAGTCTAGATCCTACACAGATCATTTCAGCTGCTCAATGTATACTTCTTCCTCTAAACTTCCTTTGAGAAAGACTAACTTGACATCTATTTGATAGACTTTAAAGTTCTTGAAGCAAGCAAATGCCAAAAACATTCTGATAGCTTCCAATCTTGCAATAGGAGCAAAAGTTTCTTCAAAATCAATACTTTCAACTTGAGCATAACCTTTGCAAACTAACCTTGCTTTGTTTCTTACCACTTGACCATCTTCACTCAACTTATTCCTAAAAACCCATTTGGTACCAATCACATTCTTATCTTTTGGTCTTGGAACAAGTTCCCATGTCTCATTCTTTTTTATTTGATTTAGCTCTTCTTCCATGGCATCGATCCAATGCTTGTCTTCTCTAGCTTCTGCAAAGTCCTAAGGCTCTATCTTAGATAGCAAAGAAAATTTGCATGTTCTGATGCAATTTCTAATCTTCTTCTAGTTTGTATCCCAATATCTTTATCGCCAAGAATTAGATTTTCTGAATGATGCTTCTGAACAAATCTAGATGGTGTCTTTGTATCTCTTCATCCTATCTTTTTTTCATTTTCTTCTTCTTCTTCTTTGCAACTTGAGTCTTCACATTCTTCTTCCTTGCAGCTTGAGTCTTCTAGATGATCATTTGCTTGCATTTTTTCTTTTTGATGTCTTTCTTCATCCACTTTTACATTGGTATTTTCTACAATCTTTTGCAACCTTTTATTATAACATCTACAAGACTTGCTTCTTGAAGAGTAATCGAGGAAGATGCCTTCGTCAGATCCGGAGTCAAATTTTCCCAAATCATCATCATCTCTTCTTATGTAGCATTTACTTTCAAAAACTTTGAAGTATTTCACTGTCGCTGGTCTTCCTTTCCATAGATCATAAGGTGTCTTGCTATTATTGACTCTGATTTGCCCTCTGTTTAGAATGCAGACTGCTGTATTAACTGCTTCTCTCCAAAATTTGTTTGGTAACATAGATTCATTCAACATTGTTCTAGCCATCTCTTGCACAGTTCAGTTCTTTCTTTCTACAACTCCATTTTGCTGTGGAGTCCTTGCAGCTGAAAAATGCCTTTTTATTCCTTGATTCTCACAAAAATCTTCAAATTCATTTGAGGTAAACTCACCTCCTCGATCTGATCTCAGACGCTTAATTTACAACCCAATTTCATTTTCAACCAAAGCTTTGAAAGCTTTGAACTTCTCGAGTGCTTCAAATTTTTCTTTTAGGAAGGTAACCCATGTCATCCTTGAGTAATCATCAATAAGCAACATAAAATAACTCTCACCTTGTAAACATCGTGTCCTTGTTGGCCCAGAGAGGTCTGTATGAATAAGCTCCAAGGGCTTTGTTGTTGAGTACTCCTTTGATTTGAAGCTTGCTCTTGTCTGTTTCCCATGTTTACATTGCTTGCAAAGAGTTTTTGAGGGTTTAGCAATTTGGGATATCTCTTACGACCTGTTTGGTGTTGATCTTCACAAGATTATCAAAGTTTATATGACTCATTCTTCTGTGCCATAACCGGCTTTTATTTGTTTGTCCCACGTAGCATTTTTCTCCTCTGATCTCACTAAGGATGTATAGGTTGTTTGCTGTTCTATTTGCATCAACAACTACTTTTCCTGTACTTGCCTTCAATATCTCACAACCTTGAGCATAAAAGTTAAGACTGTGTCTTTGCTCACACATTTGACTCACAACAAGAAGATTATGCTTCAAACCTTCAACATACAAGATGTTTTCTATCTTTGTCTTCCCATTGTCAAGACTAAGAGTACCTTTTCTTGTTATCCTTGCTGTGGCATTGTCTCCAAGTTTTACTGTACCTTTGTTCACTTCCTTTAAAGAGAGAAACTTGCTCTTGTACCCCGTCATATGGCTTGAGCATCCACTGTCGATGTACCATTGATTTCCTTCATTTTGGGCATGAAAGGTTGTTTTTACAAGCAAAGATTTTTCTTTTTCTTTTGTTGCTCTTGCTTCTTTTTCCAAACTTTTGTAGATTCCTTTTTTTGCTTGCCATGGGCATCCTCCTTGTTTTGTCTAGGAGGTTCCTCAAAACAACTTCTACAAAAATTTGTTGTATGAATATAGTTATTGCACTTATAGCACATAATGTTGAAGTCCATTAAGGGAGCAAAAGAATTATAGTTTCTTTTTAAGAACCCAAAATCATTTCTTGCATGAACCCTACAATCCATTGCTTTATCCATTGCTTTATCCAAACTGATTGCAAAAAAAACAACCAAAGAAGGAGTTTCAGAGCTTGGTCATGTGAGATTGCCTTGGAGGGAATGATCTTTTGAATTTGTCCTTGTTTTTGTTGTGAGGGATGCTAGTTTTCTGTGGGATATCAGTTTCTTTCTTTTGTTGTCACTATTGATGGAGCTCTTAAGTGCATCAGCATAGCCGTTAGGATTTTCTTTATTTATCTTCTTTGGCAACTCCTGTAGCCTTAGAATTTGAATCTTCTTTTCTTATTTTCTTCAACACCAAGACCTGTCTTAATGAATGGCGATCTTTGGAAATTGATGATATCGTCTAGAATTCCGGTGCTCTTCTCAAACTTTATGCTTCAGTTCAATTGGGTTGTTGCTTTGTCTAGTTCGTTTCTCAAGGAGATAATTTCAGATTCTAGCCTTTTGTAGTCTACTCCCTTTGTCTTGAGCTGACATCTTACTTCCTCTTCTATCCTTTTTGCCTCTTCAAGTTGAACCTTTAGGTTGATGATATTCTTTTTTGCTTCTTCAAGGTTTTGCGACACTTTTGCTCTTGAATCATGATCCTCTTCTTCATACTTTTGCAGTTGTAACTTTTGTTTCAAATTCCTTTCCTTAAGCTTCTTGATCTTGCTTAAGGCACAAATGAGTTCTTCTTCAAGATCCGCTTCCCCATCTATTTTGACAGTTCCTTCTTCTTTTGAATCCATCTTCTCTTTTCCTTTGTCTTCATCTTCCAAGGCGCTACTCTTTGCTTCTATTGCCATTAAGAGAGTTTCTTCTCTATCACTGTCGGAGATACTTTCATCACTTTCCTCGGATGAGCTACTATCTTCTTTGGAATAGAGGCTTTTCTTGTGCTTACGAAAGTTCTTCTTCTGATAAGTTCTTCTTCTTTTCATGTTTACCTTGTTTGTAGCTCTTTTTGTATTGATGATGCTTGCTCCTTTCTTAATGTTATGATCTTCATCATCACTATTTCTTTTTCAACTTGTGGACACTTAGCAACAAAATGACCTATTTTACCACAATTAAAACATTTGAAAGGTAACTTACTTTTGTATTTGCTGGATCCTTTCTTGAGCTTTCTCAAAAAATGGGCTTCCTTTGCATCAGATTCATCGCTGAAGCTATCGCTTGATTCAGGGTCTTTTCTTCGTCTTCTTTGAAGCTTTGAAGGTTACTTCTCGCTTTGATGACTTCTTCTTTTCAGTCCTTCTCCTTCTCCTTCTCCTTCTCGCTTTGATGACTTCTCATTTCATATTCCATGAGGATCCCATGCAATTCATCCATTGTTAGTTTATCTAGATCCTTCATCTCTTTGATGGTGAAAACCTTCACATCAAATCTCAAGGGAAGAGACCTTAGCATCTTTTGCATGACCATTGAATCTTCAACTTTTCAGCAAGCCCTTTGATGGTGTTGATGATTTCATCCACACAAAGGAGATAGGCTGCGATATTTTTTTCGTCTTTCATTTTCAAACTCTCAAATTGTCTTCTATGGGTTAGGAGCTTAGCCTTCTTCACTTTGTCATCACCTTCATAGATGTTCTTAAGTTTGTCCCAGATTTCTTTTGCCAATTCACAATGCATCACCTTGACAAACTCTGATTTCGATAGACCACTCAAGATAGCATTCATAGCTTTGGCATTGTTTCCACTCGCCTACTTTCTAGTCAAATCTGTTGGTTGAGATGATGGAGCTACATAACCATTTACTACTGATTGCCAAATATCAAAGCCAAGAGCCATTAGATAAGTCCGCATCTTTATGCTCCAGAATGCATAGTTTGTTTCGTTGAACAATGGAGCTCTATTTGAGGAGAAACCTTCTTGACAAGCCATGTGTGCTCTTGAGATCCTACCTTCTAGTAGTTAGACTATTTTTGAAGGAACCAACTCTGATACCAATTGATGAGCACACTTACTTATACTGAGAGGGGGGTGAATCAATATAAGATAAACTTTTACTTATTTAATATCCAACAACCACAAAAATAACAATCACACAAGATCTACCAACTAAGAGACACGATTTACATGGAAACCCTTTTGGGAGAAAACTACAGAGAAAGATTGCTTGGATCTATTGTTCAAATCCAGTTACAAAAATAAAATTATCTTACAAATCTTTTGTAGGCACCAACCCATTGGAGACACCAATCCTCACTACTAAGCACCAACTTAGAAAGACACACCAACCTTTTCTATTGAGAGGCACCAACCTCTAATGAACAAAACTTCACCTTCTTGGATATAATTTTCTCAATGGATGATGATCATTTGAGTTTCCTTCATACAATCTGCTCACAACTTCTTCACATATATTCTCTTCAAAAATCTGCTAAAAATATGAATGATATTTCTTTAATTGCTTGGTGTCTAACCTCCACTTCAACTTCTATTTATACCCAATCATGCCTCTTCAACAAATAGGGTCGGTCTTCTCAAGGGAGGTTGACCACATACAAATAATAATAATTTTAATTTATTTTTTAATTCCTCCAAGAGGGGTCAGCCCTTTTCAAAGAGGGGCGATTTTTTTTTTTTGATACCACAAGATTAGATTTATATTAAAATAGGAATAAAAGTTTCAACTACATAACTCTGCCATCACAGGAAAATATACCAGTATCAAACATCAAGTAATAACTGCCAAAAAAACCATTACTAACCAGAAGCTTCTACCAACCAGCCCAACCAAACACCTACATACATACTAACACCAAAACGGCCAACATGCCAACGCCATAATCCAAGTAGAAACCAGGTAAATAAAGCTAAGAACCCTAACCTACGACGCCAAAACCTGACCAAACTAGACTTACATGAAATGATTCAATTCTACAAATTCTTGAAAGTCTTTCTTCCACTCCACACCTCCTGCTGCCATCAACCCAAAGAACTTCCAGATCTCCATCGCCACCGCTGCTACCATCCTGTGCTTCATGAGACCAGGCCCGCTCAAATCCAGAAGAAATGGGTACAATTTTATGGCCTCGTCCGAGTCTAGCAGGTGCTCCAAGTTCTAAGGACGCAGGACACCTCTCCCAACCACTACCGCCCGCAGAACATCATCAACCCCTTCTACTAAATCCTCCCTGAACATCTTTTCAAGCAATAATTTTTCCTCGGCTTTATCAACCTGGATATCCAGGAGAGAAGCCAAAAACCAAGACGAAATGTGCAGATTATCTCTGCCATACTCCTTGTTCGCCAAATGCCCAACGACCAGAATCATTTTAGTTGCCACCACCACCAAAGGGTCATTATTTAGAAGAATCTGTTTCGGGCGTTGGTCTGTAATTTCTCTGAACGAAGCTTGCCGAGCCGACGACTGCAAAGAAATCGGGGTATCCACCCCAAATTTCGCCACCCCGTCTGTTGATGTTACATGGACAACAACGTTGGGCTTCTACTTCCAACCCAGTTCGTTTCATGAAGAACAAATTAAATTCATAGCCTATCGGCTATTTAATTTGTCAAGGCGAGTTTTGAAGAGACAAGTCACTTATTAAATAATATTTTATTTATTTGTTATTTTATGATTGATCATTGAGGCTGACCCTTCCTAATCGGTGATTGAATTGAAGAGACATTTCATTTCATAGAGGCCGACATTATACTTGAAGAGTCACATCCTTTGGAGACTTCTCCAATCAAATAGTATATATAGAAGATGTTGTTCGATCCTTATGCATTTCACTTCACTTGTTCATTCGATATCCATATATGCGAGTTGGTGTAAGAAGAAGTCATCAAAGAGCAGATCGATATACTTGAAGAAGGCTGAGTGTGTCATTTGGCATTATATTATTCCTGTGTTAGCATCAGATTGTGGTGTCATTACTTGGCCTTATTATTGGCCTCTTTGTAAAGGAGACAATTGTTTGATATTCAATATATAAGTGATATATTGTTGCTGGGTTTTTCTCCCTCAAGTGGAGGGTTTTCCCAGGGTATATGCTATGTTTATGTGTTTGATTTTGAATTAAAATCTGCTTATATAATCTGATCACAAAAACTAACACTGTCCACCGCCACCTCTATCACGAACCTTGAGCGCTTGGCCATCAAAACCCACGAGCAGAGCTCACTTCAGCCAGAAGGAGAAAGCACACCATCCACAGCCGAAGACAAAAAGTGAAATGAAAACCACATCTTCCACAGCCTAAAAGCCAACTCGACTTGGATAAATGCCAAGTACAAATCGGCTGCCACCTCCCCAAATAAGGCACCTCCAAACGTGTCGAGGCCAGCCTAAAGGACTGGCACCATAAGGCAAATGCACTCAAGCTGTCCTTGGGATAATCGAACTCACCTTGCCATCATTGTAGATGTTAAGAAGGACATGACATCTCCAACCACCGTCATCTCTAGGTATACCGCCCACCTCAGCTAATAGAACCCGCTTCGCCAGACTACGTGGCAATAATGCCACGTCCCCTCCTCCTTGATGGAGGGGTGCCCGCCCTACCGCCCACCAAAGAGGGGCGATTTTACAAAATATGGGTGCCATAAATTGGGTGCTAATATGAGACAAATTGAGTCAGCCAACATTTGCAATAAGTTATAATTCAAGCAAAATAACTCATGGATCGGCCCACCTTCTTGATTTCCTTCTTTGACAGTGATTATGCTCCTTTGACATCAATGACAATAATATTTCCAACAAAGATATGCATGTCAATTTGTCAAATGTTGCATTTCAATGGCGGTCTTACATTACTTTTTAATTATATTAATTGTAGCATTATTCTTTTGTCAATGTATATTTTTAAGAAATTAAAATTTTTGTGATAAAAAATTAAATCTATGCTTTGTGCTATCCCAAAACGGCACCACTAGTTTGCTACTTGTTCTCTGCTTTTATTACCTATATTCATATATTTCTTATATTGACAATTGAGAAATTGACATCATATGCAATATCGCAAAAATCATATCATTGCTCTTATATGGTACATATTGATAAAAGATAATATACATTTTCCTCCATGAACACCTTTAAATATTTTCTTTTTTCTTTATATTGAACTTTGAAATTGAAAATCATTTTAGATTGCTCTTTCATTCTTTATGAATTTGTAAAGCTACTTATACAATTGTTCTATTTGTACTACACATCTATTAGCCCATTTGGTATACTATAGCCATGTTTTTGAATACACGTACTAAGAAACACTCTCAAAATATCTATAAAATGTTTGTTCTAAAAATTTAAAAAGAGTTAATAGATCTCTAATTGCATATCTACACAACAACCATATAAATTGTTTTTTGACTATTTAGACAAAATTAATTGCAATATTTATATTAATTAGTCGCACCAAATTTCTTTGCAGTCACCACAACATTGGCAGGAATTTGATTCAATGCGTCTCTTATTTCGTCATGCCCCTGTTATGGTTTTATATTTTTTTTGTATTTCTGATTTTTTTTTTTGAAACAGGAAACAAATTGAAATAGTGAACTGAAAATTGAAAATAATGATGGAAAATATTTGATCAAACCCTCAAACACTTCATAAGCCAAAATCTGAACTAAATTTTGATAAATTCAATGGCTGGTGCAAACACTAGGTCACCTTAAATGCTCAGATCAGATTCAAACATAAATTTGGCCTCAAAGTCTGGTTTTATTGATTTTTGCAATGATTAGAAGCTGGAAATTGCTCTGAAACAAAAATGTGAAATTACAAATTTGAACTCTCATAGACCTTATTGGAGTGGTACGGCTGGCTGATCCAGCTAGGTTAAGCACTGTACAGACTGGTACAGCAGTTGTACGGCTGTGGTAGGAGCTTACGATGACCAAACAAACTATTTTTAACCCTCCTTGCTGCTGATGTAATGTTGATCAGATCCTCAAAATGCAAATCGGGCCTCAAAAGTGCCAAATAAACATGTCAGACTGTCCTCACAGCTGGCACCTCCCTAATCAGCAGTAAATATCTCAAAAAATGGTTCGCCATGTATGAAAATTAATTTCTGAATTTTTGTGCAGCTGGGCTACCTCCAAAAATAGTGCCAAAACCCTCCAATGATGTCAACCAGCAGCTGGTATGACTCTTTAACAATTTAGATCCAGCCCTTTAAGATGCCCACAAATTCGTCAAAAGTCTAAAACTCAATATATAAACCCTCAAACATGCACTGGTGATGAAATGATATTTTTGCTTTGCCAAAAGTTAAAACCATTGTTGCGGCACTGTAGCAAAATCCAAATCCACCAAAAATAAGTACAATTGTGATTCCCAAATGGAATCACCCGAGATTGGAAACAAGGGTTTTCGTCTTTGATGCCAAATGTGAAATTCAAGAGGTTTTTGTCCTCCCAAACCCCAAACAAACCAAAGGTTATTGTCCTTGGATGCCCTAGACTGAACAAATTGCTCAAATCTGAAAATTGGATGCAAAGGGGATAACTTGCTTGATGATGAAACGAGGAAAAGTGCTCCCATTATAGTTGTCTTTTTCGGGCCCTCCATTTATTTTGTTTTAATTCAAAAAAGGGGACATGACATTTCTCTAGTGTTCTGATACAGTTTGGTTTTGGGATTTTGCAGATTTCTATCATGGATGAAGAGAAGGGACATTCTGAAACATTTTCTGAGCTAGACAAGGAAGAAAATCCAGGTACCCCTTATGAAACTTCAAACATGCAAATTGGTCAAAGTTTATGATCTTACTTGTTGGGTCTAACACTGATCATAAAATTTCACAAAGAGGGTTTTTCTGTGGGCTGTCTGAGTTCAAGTGATCTATAAACAAGGATCGATATTCCATTCTGTAACTCACTAGTTGTGGATTAAAGAAGAAATGAAGTATTGTTGTGCTTTAAGCT
>VDFB02282428.1:0-20358 GCA_007258455.2 Sequoia sempervirens | reverse complement strand
TCCCCACTAACACCCCCCAAAAACTGCTCTAAAAATCTTCCGCCAAGACTATAAGAGCCACGCGACTACCTGACTTCCCCTTCTTGGCCGTTTCAAAATGAGGTATGAAAGAAAAACGTCGGGAAAAACTTCCACTTTCTAATTCATTTTTATTTTTATTTTTAAACCTTTCTTTATTTCCATATTTTAATTGATGGCATTAGAATTTTATCTTTATTATTAATTAATATGATTTAGCCATTGCAAATAATATATATATATATAAAATTATTCTTCTCAACTCACAAGAGAATATTATTATTAATTAATATTATATTTATAGACCTTTTGAAACCTCCTTAATAGGTGACTATTGACATATATATTTAAATTGACTTGCTTAATCGATATATATATATAATTACTTATGGCCAAGGTAATGATGCCGACGTAACTGTCTTGTTCCGACTATAGGTTTGATGATAAATTGATCCATCATTAACCACGTCCTCTCCCTGATGATATTTCCCTTCTCCTCGCGGCGTCAGCAATCCTGCATCCACTGGCAAGGATTATGGATTAGATCATTCTCAACGGCTTAATAATATATATTTAAATTTGATCTTCTGATCTCGTTCAACTTCTCTTGAACAATAAATTCACTGGCAAAATAAAAAGTTAGTTAACATTACAATTATGATAAAAGAACAACTATTCATTCCCGATGTCATAATCACATGAAAGCAGTTATCTACAACTAACATTGCATTTGAAATACATAACCAACATAGTCTCAATGTAAGGGATGTGACATACTCCTCCCCTTAAGAATCATCGTCCTCGATGATTGTTTATTCAAAGTCTTCAAATGAAACATAAACCTAAATATAATGTTCTCAATTGCTCTTTAATAGATAAGGAATATTCTTAAATGATTTCTTCATAATCCTTCTCGGTGGCGTTTATTTAGCTTTTCTATTTGTTAATAGCTTTTACCAATCTTTTATGATCAGTTTGATTTGTTTTCCATTTCAAATAACATTTCAGGTCTAATGATAATCCTTTCTTCTAGCTTACCCAGCTTACAGGAATTCAACATCTTTTCTGTCTATTGAATCGTCTTGATTGCAAAATTATAAAAGTGGTTATAACTACCCATAAAGATGAATACTCTTCCTGAGTATAGCAAACATTTACTTTTCACACAGGTTGACCGAGAGATCTTCACCAAAGGTTAACATCAACCTTCTCTTTTCTAGCTGAAAGATTTTTTTGTCATACACCAATTTTCATTTATCTAATGCATCGTTAAAATAAACTATTAAACAATTACGAGAGAAAAGATCAAAATTTATTTCCAATCTAGTTGTCCTCCAAGACTCGGCTTGCCATTAAAGAGGGATGCCCCATTAGTTTCCATCTGAGCTCTGGTGTGTACCCCACTTAACCAGCTCTGTCGCACTCCTAAGGATATCCTCCTACTAAGTACGACAACTCTGGTTGGCTGAGTATCTCACCACCCTGCTCGACTTGGAGAGACTAAACACTTGGGCTTACTGGACTACCTGTCCACCCACATACCATATCACAAGGTTTCCTCCTTTGTAAAGTTAAATATACAAGGTATATTTCTTAAAATTTACCTCTTATAGGTTCCATTAGAGGTCCATCCAAGACATGATAAAGATGTACATTTCATCAAACATAGAGAACAACCAAATTACTCGTGGGTAACCCCCACAATACTTAGCTTTATATCAAATTATAAATAGTCTTATTTTCAACAATAACCAAGAGAATGAACTTATTCTCGGCACTTAGTCAAATTCTAACCAACTGGTTTTAAATAATAATCTTCAAATTTCCATAGTTTAACCATTTCAAATTTAAATAAAACAAGACATTCCTTGCCAATATTAAAAAGGAATTTTACCAACTTTCAAGAAGTGCCATAGTCTAGAGGAACATTCCTTATGTTCTACGTGACTTGACTAAGTTACTAACAAAAGAGTGGGTTACTGCACTGCTAACAGTCCTTCCAAAAACTTACATCAGGTTAGAGACTATGTTACCAATGCATCAAACAATAAATCCCTCAAAACTTCCATCCTTTCTTATACTTAATTGCAGTAGTTGGTTTGAACAAGTATTCCCTGGTTGTATACCATTTTCTCCACATTCCATACCAATAGATCGTTACTTGAGATAACAATAATGTAATCACTAGCAACCAGTGTAAGAATAAGCATGAAAAGCTTTCCCAATTAAGAGTGAGCTGTATACAACTGTCTAACCGAGGTACGGTGCAGTGAAACATATGAGGAAACCAATGTATTATATTCACATCCAAGGTATGCGCGTTCCTGTTCATAACATGTGTTGCAGATACCTGCTTAATGATCATTGGTGGCTTAACCAAACTAAGAAACCAAACAAATATCATTCGTATCAAGTTTCTGCCAATTAAGGAATACCATATACCTGTGGCTTTGTATGCCCTTTTGTTGCCATCACTAAGATTACCACTAGCGAGAATGCTATAGTGAAAGACATCAGAGTCATTATGCTATTGTCAGGGGTTGCCAAGAAGATCGGTATTAACCTTGTAGAAGACAAGCTTTTTGTGTCAGGTTTTTTTTGAACTGCAACACTCTCATTCTTATTGACTCATAACAATGATCTTCTATCTCTTTCCATGTAGATAACAATAACTATGCATGTTTGAGTTGTGAATTTTTTTTTTTTTCCAGAATCACATATATACTTGGTGTATCAACAAAAATGTTTTAAGAATTTACACATTCACTCAAGTTGTCTGCTTAACTATTCCATCACCATGGTACCAATTCATGAACTGAATTTTGGACAATAAACCTATGTGACAAGAGATCATTGAGGTTTTTGAACAATAAACTCTGACCATTTACTTTGCACCTTCAAGAAATAACTTGGCAGATACTCATCGTCACCTTATTCATGTTGTGGTTGTCTCCATTAACTCCGTTCACAAGGGAATATCACTGTAGTGCCAATCATAGGAACCTATCCAAGAGTTCTACCAGTGATGCTTGTCCAAGATTTGTATGTATATATTTGCACCATTAATTTTACTGCAACTGGCCTAGACACGTTCACTGCAGAGAGGAGGAACCAATTTCACTGAAGTTCTTGACAAAATAAGTATGTGAAATAACTATAATGCACCGTATAAGCCAATACTTCCTGAGGTACCATAAAAATCAAAGTTCTTTCTTGTTGATTGCCATGTAAATATGTTTTGAGACCTGATCAAAAGGTTCATACGTAATTCATTAAGGAACATAGGGAATGCTCTGTTTGTCATACAATCAATATTCTTCTAACAAGTATTTATCATTCTAGTAACATTGCAGACCATGCATGTAGCTAACAAACTTGTCACCATAAGTTATCCATCATCTTGTCATATTATATCTGCATTTCATGTTGCTCATGACAACAACTTCCTGTCATAACAAACAAATCCTACAACTCCTGATTCATCGATCTGATGAAGAACCAAAAGTGATATCCTCAACAACTTAATTTGTGATCTTACAATATTATCAATATGAGGTAACTCCTCTTCCATGAAGTAATTAAACATCCATTCAGTTACTGACTCATTCTTCTACTCTCCACAAAGGGATTAAAAGATAAAACACTATCTTGCTTCCCCTTTTCTCAAATTATCTTTCATGTAACAACATGTTGTCCTTGACTATTGCTTTTCTTATCATCTTGGTCCTTTAATTCCATTTGGCTCTTTCCGAACCATCTAGAATTTAGACCAGATTTCATCTTAACTTGATATAATTTCAAGGATTTCCAATGCTCAGATGCCCATGCACTTGGTTGATTGCTTCTGGATCTTCCCAATCCTTTAACCCACAAGTTCAAATTAAGCTATTATTAAGTTTTGAGCACAATCTCGGTACCCTAGGCATACCTTGCCTTAAGTTAGAATAATTTCATAATTACTTGATAACTCAAATTATTTCTAAAAGCATTTAACGGTTACAAGAAAAATTATTTACAAAAATTATTATCTCTTCCTGAGACAGATTCAATTCCAATGGTTTCAAAAAGGCTATCACTCGCTGTGATAGGCTCAGTATAAGATTTGTTTATAGGATTGGCTATCACTTCCTGTGATAGACTCAATCACGTAATTGTTTACAGTAACTATCACTTCCTGTGATAGATCCAATACAAAAATGTTTCAACAATAATTATCACTTCCTGTGATAGATTTTTAATGCAAAATAACTACCACTCACTGTGATAGATTCAAAGCAAAGGTTTACAAGGTTCACAGGGTCGATTTCAATTTTCTAAGTTGCATGATGAGCCCCGAGGTTCAGTGTCGAACCTGGTAGCTCTGATACCATGTGTAACAACCTAACCGGTCTACGGTTTTAAAAATTCAACCATCTATCCATTTCAGCTGAAGAACAACTAACTTGTTTTCATTCTAGGGTTTCCAAATCGTTTCAACTATTCGTTTTAAATTTCCAACTAGCTTCTAAGTTTCCAGGTTCAGCTGAAAGGTAACATCTAACTGTTTCCAACAACCGTCACACAAAAGATTAAAACTAAATAACTGTCAAACTAGGGTTTCATTTGCAGCTAAAAGAGAATTCAATCCATATGTCGTTACACTATACACTTCATCAACTAACTTTTAATTTCATTTTCAGCTGAAAAGATACTATAACTATAAACATCTAACAGGAATTGCAGAAGAATAATAATTACTTTTCTTTGCTTCCAGAAGATAATGAATAATTGCTACAGCTATGAAACAATATAACAGCTGAATAAATTCAGGTAGCTATCTCACTAAGTATCTGAGAATCCTACAATGTTCATTAACATAAAGAATAGCATTCATGGCATAGATGAATAGAAATTCAATTACCATTGCATGTACCTGGATTTACGAGAGAGGAAGAAATCCATTTGTCATCATCTCCATACTATCTTACTTGGAAATCTTTGTCGAGGGAAAGAGAATTATCATCAGGGGCTTTACCTCCCAACCAAGACCTACTGGTCTCCCGAGTTTCTTCAACTGAAGAACCCGCCCTTCACGAGGGTAATCAACATGGATCGATTTATCATCATGCCTCTGAGCCTGATGTCCACGAACCTATACCACTGATTGATCCTCCCTCTATAGGTACCTCCTATCAGAAGAATCATCCTGATCAGGGTATATCTGGCCATGGAAGCTGACATTGCCAAACGGGCATCTACCTTGGCCAAGGATTTTTCTATTAATTATTTGTGGCATCACTGTGCCGTCAGCACGCATCCTTGCTCGACATGATAATTCTTAGATTAAAGTCTAATTTTACATTAGCAAGTTTGTTTATCAATTCTTTTTAGTTCGAGGTTATATCTTAACCATAGGATTAATATTACCAGAACTTGGTTTGAAATTATATCTTGTTTCAAGATTTATATTATTCTAACATGGTCCCCAAAAGCCTTTCATCATATTTAAAAGTAAGTTGATTCCTTCTTGTTCATACACAAAGATATACTCAACTCTTAACTTAACCCTTCTAAGTAATAATACACTGCTACTCTCAAGCTAATGAGGAGAGATTAAGGAGTCTTATTCCTCCATTTATATTAATTCATATTTCCACAATTCATCTTGCTCAGAGCTTAAGCATGATCTTTCTCATAACACGGAAGATCACCTTGACTATTTTCTGCTCAAATTATTCACAGTACGAGGTCTAATTCACATTGACAGGTCTGATTAATTTTCCCTCCAGTTCAGGGTTATGTCTAAACCCTAAAGTTTATGCAAGAGAAAAGAGTGATTGATACAACAATGGTAATTTCAAGACTCACATTATAATTATTCCCAAGCAGTCTCAATTGAACAAAGGTAAGGACATGTTCAGCTTCTAATTCAGGGAAAAGGAATTTGGCTTAGCTATGCCTATTTAGATCTTTAGAAAAATTACCAAATGATTCAACAGAACCCCGATACAGATTTAATTCAGCGTATGGCCTTATAATTCAAACAAGAATGATCTTGTTGAAAAATTCTACTAGTGACCAAGTTCAGTGTTAAGAAGAAAGAATATAGAATCTTATCTCAGATTTGATTTACTCTTCGATTGTCCAGAATTAAGGTGGTTTGGAACAGATTCAGGTTCCAAGAGAATTTGAGTGGACCACAGTGATTCAAAATTTAAGATTGTAAAAATTGACTTCAGATCCAGCATTACTGCAGACCCATCAGGAATAGAGGATTGAATTCAAAAAAAACTAGATATCAGTTTGATAATTCTAACAAGAGAAACCAGTTCATCTCCTATTCACTCAAGCATTTACCATTCATTTAAATATGATCTTCTGGTAGAATGATTTGCTTTCAAATTAGTCCTATGCACATAGTTAGATTCGATTACCATTCGGTAAGTACTAACCAAAATGCTGTAGGTTAATCCATCGATACCAAATACAGAGGAGGTTTTTGCTTGCTACTTGCCTGGAAATTTAGTTCGAATCTTGATATCATTATACCTCACCCCGCCGCACTTCTCCAGATTGTAGACGTGCTAGGCAGTCTCCAACTCAGCAACGGATTCATCAGAGCCATGCCGTAATACCACAAAATTCATCAAAGGTCAAGAGGATGGATGAACGAAGGAACTCGTATAGAGTCGACAATTACAGAGAGATCGATGGACTGAGAGAGAAACAAAATGAGAAAACTTCTCCCCCCTCCCGCCGTTGAAGATAAAGAATGGAAACCCCTCTTATTTCCCTCAATGAAGCTCTATGAAAGATCGATAGCAAAAGATGGAAACTAGCGGAAGAATGAAGTGTGGGCGTATCACAGAAAACTAACAAACATTGCTATCAAATTCCCGCCAGCGTTCAAGGAGTGAGAGCAGAAAACGAATGCCCCCCAAGAGAGCTCCTTACTAACACCCCAAAAACTGCTCTAAAAATCTTCCGCCAAGACTATAAGAGCCACGCGACTGTCTGACTTCCCCTTCTTGGCCGTTTCAAAATGAGGTATGAAAGAAAAACGTCGGGAAAAACTTCCACTTTCTAATTCATTTTTTTTTTAATTTTTAAACCTTTCTTTATTTCCATATTTTAATTGATGGCATTAGAATTTTATCTTTATTATTAATTAATATGATTTAGCCATTGCAAATAATATATATATATATATATATATATATATAAAATTATTCTTCTCAACTCACAAGAGAATATTATTATTAATTAATATTATATTTATAGACCTTTTGAATCCTCCTTAATAGGTGACTATTGACATATATATTTAAATTGACTTGCTTAATCGATATATATATATATATATAATTACTTATGGCCAAGGTAATGATGCCGACGTAACTGTCTTGCTCCGACTATAGGTTTGATGATAAATTGATCCATCATTAACCACGTCCTCTCCCTGATGATATTTCCCTTCTCCTCGCGGCGTCAGCAATCCTGCATCCACTGGCAAGGATTATGGATTAGATCATTCTCAACGGCTTAATAATATATATTTAAATTTGATCTTCTGATCTCGTTCAACTTCTCTTGAACAATAAATTCACTGGCCAAATAAAAAGTTAGTTAACATTACAATTATGATAAAAGAACAACTATTCATTCCCGATGTCATAATCACATGAAAGCAGTTATCTACAACTAACATTGCATTTGAAATACATAACCAACATAGTCTCAATGTAAGGGATGTGACACATTGAGCATATTATCGAGTTGGAGGAGGGTGCAAAGCCCATTATGATTACTCCTTATAGACATTCAAAGCGTCTCAAAGATGAAATAGAGAAGACCATTAGTGAGTTGCTAGCTATGGGGCATATCAGGCCTAGCAAGTCACCTTTTGCTTCATCGGTGGTATTGGTGAAGAAAAAGGATGGTTCACTCAGAATGTGTATAGAGTCTATAGACTACCGCCAGCTAAACAAGAGAACAATAAAAAATAGGTATCCTATACCCCGCATAGACGAGTTGATTGATGAGTTGCACGGAGCATGTTACTTCACTAAAATTGACTTGAGATCTGGGTACCATCAAATTCGGATGAGAGAGTAGGATATAGAAAAGACTGCTTTCAGATGCCATTGTGGTCATTTCGAGTTCTTGGTTATGCCATTTGGTTTAACCAATGCACTTGCCACCTTTTAGGCCACGATGAACAGGGTTTTCAGTTCTCAGCTGCGGAAATATGTCTTGGTCTTCTTTGATGATATTCTAGTATACAGCAGGACATGGGAGGAGCATTTAGCTCATCTGGATACAGTCTTGAGCATTCTGGACAGGGAATCCTTATATGCTAAGGAGTCCAAATGTGTGTTAGGCATGACTGAGTTATTGTATCTGGGCCACATCATCAGTGCGGATGGAGTTCAGATGGACCCTGAAAAAGTCCGAGCTATACTTGAGTGGCCAGTACCAGAGAACCTCACCCAGCTCAGAGGATTCATTGGGTTATGCGCTTTCTACGGGCGGCTTGTCAATGGGTTCTCTCGACACGTAGCACCCCTAATTGATTTGACAAAAAAGGGGGCATTTGTTTGGTCACCACAGGCCCAGGAGTGCTTTGACAGGTTTAAGGTGATTATGACTTCATGTCCAGTTTTAGCATTGCTAGACTTTATGAAGCCTTTTGAGTTGTATTGTGATGCCTCAGGAGAAGGCATTGGCGCGGTGCTCATGCAGGAGCGACACCCTATTGCTTTTGAGAGTAGAAAGCTTAGGGGACCTGAAAGGGGTTACAATATCTACGACAAGGAAATGTTAGCCATCATGCATGCGTTGGCTAAGTTCAAGCAATATCTGGTGGGCAGCAAATTCAGTGTGCGTACAGACCATAATACCCTGAAACACTTCCTTGGACAACGAGACTTAAACGAACAACAACAAAAATGGGTTAGTAAATTGCAGTCGTATGATTTTGATAGCTCTTTTGTTAAGGGGAAACAAAATGTTGTAGTTGATGCATTGTCTCACCGACCCCAATTGAATTCTTTGGCACAAATTTCAGAGGACTGGAGGCATAGGATTATTGTTGAGTATGCCAAGAACCTGTGGGCTTCTGGCATTGTGGATGGGACAGAGTAGTATAGTAGATACTCTGTTGTGAATGACTTGATCATTTACAAGGGTAGGATTTTCTTGATTCCAGATTCAGAGATGAAGATAGTTTTGAGAGCCTTTCATGATCTTCCTATGGCAGGCCATCCCGGATATTTCAAGACATATAAGCAGGTTCGGGAACGGTTTGCTTGGAAAGGGCTTAAGATAGACGTTCTTCAGTATGTTAGAGAGTGCCTTGTTTGTGATGGGAACAAGCGAAGTGGGAATGTTTTATGGAATGCAATGTTGTTGCCTTGGACTATAGTGGCGATAGAAACTGATGGGTTATTCATGAGTAACTTTTAGCAAGAGTTATTGGGTTATGTGGAACCGAACTTACCCCTAGTACCAACTACCATCCACAGACAGATGGACAAACGGAGATCGTCAATAAGTGGGTGGAAGGATATCTGCAAAATTATGTAGCTGGACAACAGAGAGCTTGGGTGAAGTGGATATACCTCTGCGAGTATTGTTATAACTCCACTCATCACATGACCATACAAATGACCCCATTCATGGCACTATATGGGTATGAGGTGCCCAACTTCTTGGACTTAGTGCTAAGTGACAATAGAGTGCCCAGTGCAGGAGATATCTTACAGGATAATCAGGATATTATGCGGTCTCTCAAAGATAATATTTAGCGGGCATAGAATCAGCAGAAGCAGTATGCTGATCAAAAAAGGGTTGAGCATTCTTTCGCAGTGGGTGACATGGTGTATCTCATGTTGCAGCCTTACCGACAATCCACTCTGAGGAAGAGTGGTGCAGAGAAGTTGAAGCCTCGTTACTATGGTCCATTCAGAGTTATCAGATGAGTGGGCAAGGTTGCATATGAGTTGGATCCACCGACGGATAGCAGGGTTCATAATGTGTTCCATGTTTCACGTCTGAAGAAGGCGTTGGGTCATCATGTTGTTCCCTCTCCAGTTTTTCCACCCCTTGACAACGAGGGGAAGTTGATTCTAGTACTTGAGGCCATCCTCAATGTCAGAGAGAGACATCTTCGGAGGCGGGTTATCAGGGAGTATCCGATAAAATGGAAGGATTTGCCGGTAGAGGATGCTATTTGGGAGTCAGAGGAGATCTGACAGCATCCAAAGCTGAGATTGCTTGAGGACAAGCAATTTCAGGGAGGGCAGACTATAATGTCCCCTTCCTAGTTGTTGTACCCAAACCAATTTTTTTTGCTTCACTAAGGCATTTTGCTTAAAATTGTTTGAACCTAGTTAAATGATGTCAGAAGTTTGTTTTGGGGCAATTTAAGTATGGACTTTGAGTCAGTTTGATGTCGTGAAGATATTGGAGAATTTTGGAAAAATTCAAAATCGAGATGAAAATCACCAAATTTTTTCAACTCTGAAGCAAAGGGCACTTTTTGAAAAAGGCGCCCTAGCTTTTGGAGGTCCAGATTTTGTTTTTAAGGTTTATCACTTCCAAGAATATTTGTTCAGGATCCTATCAGCTTCGTGATGAGCTATCCAGCCAGTCAGCAGGATGTGTTTAGCTCCTGTTACGAGAGATTCAGCGAGTAATGAGAAGAATGAAAAAATGGCTAACATTGGAAGGAAAAGAGCGCCCCTAAGCAAGGGGCACCCATCTTTTTGAGGGACTAGATCAAGGCTTTTGATTAAATGACATCTTTGAGGTTTGTTTCACACCTAGTCCAGCTTCGCGTTGCATCCATTAGCACGTCAATCGGAGTTTCTGAGAAGCTGGAAACACGAGACAAACTCGGGGTTAAATCTTGGTCGGAAGGTCTGAGGGAAAAGCAAAAGAGCACATTTTTCAAAAGGCGGCCAAGCTTTTTGGACCCTTAACTGCCTCTTTTTTGGTGATCTTAGATGGTTATCCTGTCTGTGTTATGTTCATCTCTCCGTTGCCTGTCCCCGTCGGATCAGAAGATGACTCAGCAGCCTGCAGTCGGAGGTTTAGTGATATTTTTAGCCAGTTGAAAGATTGGCTATCTCTAGAGTAAAAGGAGCACATTTTGAAAAAGGTGCCCTTGATTTTCAACCTGCAGATGATGTTTTTAGAGGAAGTGCTCTCTTGAAGTTGTTGTGTGGAATGGAGCCAGCTCCACAGTGAGCCAGTTATTCAGTCCTGAAGTTTTGCCAAATAGAAGTTATGAAGGATTCAAGTTTACCTTCGTACAAAATGAAGATGAAAATATGGCTAAGTTTGAGAAAAAGCGCAACTTTTGCAAAGGGTGCTTGAATTTTTGAGCCCTCAGATCTTAGTTTTTTGATTTGCAGTCTCAAGGAGTGATTTGGTTAGTTTTTATCTTGCTCTGCAATGCAATTGTTAGCCAATCAATCAGTGATGTCAGTCAATCAGAGTCAGGGGTTGAACAGAGGCTCCGGAGAGGGTTCAAGATCCAATTTTCATGAAAAATGAGTAAGTCTGGAAAAATGCCAAAAGTCAAAGGTTGCTTTTTCAAACTCAAGATGATTTGTGCGCCCTATAAAAGGATTTTTAATATTATTTTAATATTTGAAATTCGACTTTGAGTTAAAGTGGACGATTTTTGGGTTTGCATGTTCAGTTAACTACTTTGCATGTCAGGGGCTTTTTCAGTCTTGCATGTCGAGTTAACTGGTTTGCATGTTCACTTAACTGACTTGCATGTTGAGTTTCTATTTTGTATGTCGACTTAATTGAGTTGCATGTTGACTTAACTAAATTGCATGTCAAGTCTTAACTGAAGATATTAAGGGTGGCGCTTTATTTAGGGCACATTGTCCATTCAGTGAACTATTTTGAAAGCCAATCACAGGCTAGGCGTTGGTTTTAGAGGACCAATCAGAAGACAAGCGCCATTTTTAGGAAAAGCTTGTATTTATCATGCCTTTGATGATAAATTCCTATTTATTCAGACTTAGGCGTCCATTATTCATCATTGCAAGCAAGAGGAAATACGCTTTTCTTGAGCAAACAAAGATTTGAAGGTGCTACAGGTGTCAGATTTCAGTGTTCTTCATAGCAACGGATTCAGTTTGTTCAGAGGAAGGATATTCCAGACTTCATTTTTCATTTGCATGCAAGTTTCATCAAATCTCAATCAAGAATAGGCGATTTTCTACAGAAGCAGAATAAACAAAAAACAAACTTCTATCTTCTATCTAATTTCTTCTATTCTCGTCTTAGGTATTCTTCGCATGTCAAAGAAAATGGCAAAAGTTTTAGAGTTTGATCATCTGGGTTCACATACTTCAGCGACAACAGCAAGACACATGTCTTAGATTTTTTTCGAGAAAATTGCCCCGTAGCTTTATTCTAAAGCTCTGTGCTTTTTTCCGAGAATTCCTTTGCATGTGGGTCAAAGACACTTCTTTTTCAAAATCGAGTTATTTGGGTTGCCATAGATTTCCGTTTGGCACAAAACCCATGTTCCAGATTTTCTCGGGAAAAATTGCCCCGAGCGAGCTCTAGAACCCTTGCTTTTCTAAATTGAAAAACCTCTGCATGCCTAGCTAAAACTCATTTTTTCGAATTTATATTGATTTGGGTTTGCTTAGAATTCAATTCTGCACAAAACCCACATTTCAGAAAAATTCCGGAAAATTTTCTCGCCATAAGCTATTTTTAGCCTTGTCTAGAGCTTTTTCAGCCTTTTCGGAAAATTGTCCGAACATACCCAACTTCACAGTCAAAAGTCCTCATTTTCAAAATGCAGTTCAATCTCATAGATTGTAAGACCAAATCAGTCCTGATGCATGATTTTGTGAAAACTTCAAACACAGACTTAGGTCATGTCTATCTGGTGGTTAACTTGAGCAGTTTAGAGGGCGTTAGCAGCAATACATTGAAGAATCTTGAACATTCCGAGTTGCTAGCAGCGACGTCTATTCCCGTCACAACTTTCAATCTCGAGTTTGTTCTTGCTTGCATTAAGCATTACGATTCGTCCACACGACAAATCAGATCAGCTGATGGGAGAGTCATCTGCAAACTTAAGCCGAGGGATGTGGAAAAATTCTTCTCTATTCCTCCTCATTCACACAATTTCACTTTAGTCATTGAGGCTTGTGAGAAGAGATGGTATGAAGATCAAGAGCGATCACAAAGGAAAGTTGCTCAGAGATGGTATGAAGATCAAGAGCGATCACAAAGGAAAGTTGCTCAGAGATGGTTGAAAATACAGAAAACCAACATGCCCAAAAAGGTTGGTCGTGGCGAAGTCAAGGATGAAGTTGTTTTGATAACTCTACTCAATCGGGTTACAGGTTAGGAGGAGGCTAGTACTTTCCAACTATGGATGTTTTACATGATTTCTAGGATCCTTGATGGTACAGAGCACTATGACTGGGCCATGTTGATTAGTGAGTGCCTTCACCAGCAGATTACTGGATTCCTCAAAATCCATGAGTTTCATATGGTGTCTTACTTGGTCTACTTGGTTGCCTCTCAAGGCAATTTCAGACACTTGAAGACTAACAGGACTCTTGGTGTTCAACATGTTCACGAGTATTACTCTCAGTTGGAGTTTTCTAAGACTGAACAGGATTTCAGGGTAGTGAATGATCACTTTTTCATGAGGACAGTTAGGGATCTCGACAATGAAATGCACATCCGAATTTCAGCAGAGGCCAGATTGGCTATGGAGAGTTGGGCGGATTGGTTTATTCAATTCCCCACTTTCACATATATTCTAGTTTATGGTTATGTCAGAGAGCCTCTAATGTTACCTAGATACCCGTCAGATAGAGTTCTTTTCATGGAATTTCTCAGCCAAGCTCAACATGTTCACTCTTTTCTTCGTAGTCGCCATAAGTCAGCAATTTCCTTTCCTTTCGGATGGGGTATTTACACATGCAGGACTGCGGCTGATTGCAAGTTTATGATGACTGAGTTTGAGAAATTCAACCTCAAGTACCACACCGAGAGGCGTTCTTATGATCCTTTGGGTCATTATGCAGCCAGGTTAGAGCGAGGGATTGCACATAAGTCAACACTTGAGGATTTTTGGGAAAATTGTGAGGATGAATTTGAAGTTTGTCGACGTTATTATTGCAGACTTACTATTGCTCAGATTGTTGATTATTTATTAGAGGATGTTGAGGGTCTATCAGATGATGACAAAGAGGTTCTACTTAGCTCGTATGTCAAGGATCAAGTTGTTCTCCAGCCACTTCGCTCACCGGATTGGTACGCCAAGGAGATTACTTCCATTGAGGACATGTCTAAATCAATTATCAAGACTAGCAAGCAGTTTTTGGAGAGTAAAAGAAAGCGCAAGGTAGTGCCAATGTTAGAGCCGCTAGTAGGATTTTCATCATTACCTTCTACCTCGAGGTCAAGGCCTCGGGTTAAGGTTATCTTGAAGCCGCCTGAAGGAGTTAGAATCAGCGGAAACACAAAGGGGAAGAACACTGGCAAACGGAAGCAAAAACAAGTAGAAAAGGTGCCTGAGATTCTAGTAGAGACAGTCATACAGGCTGAACCACATCTTTCACCTCCTACTTCGCCATGTGCACCACATGTGCATCCTATTGATATAGACTAAAAGTCGGAACCACTAGTTCGAGTAGCACCAGAGACGGTTGACCCTACACAGGTTGATACATCAGGGACAGTTTCTCCTCAAGCTGATAATATTGTTCACTCTTGTTGGATCGAGAGATCTTTGGGAAGACAGAGGCAAGAGCCTTCATATCATCTTGATTTGTCTGAGTTTGGCGAACCTTATTAGGGGAGGTCAAACAAGAAAATCAAGAAGCAGGTGCATGTTGAGAAGACTCTAGAATTAGAGATCGTCATAGAAGTTGCTACACCACCAGTGGGTAAGAACCTGGACAAGGTTGAGGTTGGTGACTTTACCTTCATCAAAGCGAATCTTGGCAGAACCACTCGAGAGACAGAAGTAAGCCTTCTCAAAATTGTCACAAATAATGTTGAAGAACGCGTCATGAAGGACGGAGAAGATAAAACACTTCTTAGGGCTGAAAACAATCAACTTCGACAGTATATCTCCGATCTTGTTCATGGAAATCCAAGTAGAGCACCTATTCTTCCACAAAGTACACTTGCAGAACAACAGAAGTTGGATTAGTTAGTCAATCGTGGCAGACTTCTAGACAACTAGGTTGAAAGCTTCGTTGTTACAAGTCGGCATTTTCTTGCCGAGTTATATCAGTTGAGGAGTGATGCGCATGGACTTCGGCAGGGAATCCAATCGCTTGAGATTGTAGTAGCGGAAGGCATGGCGAAGGATGGCGTTCTCATATCTCAGTTAGCAGTTGCATATGATGTCATGGAAGAAGATGAAGAGAAAAATAAGATCTTCACTTGGAGAGAGTAGCATCTTTTCAAGATGGAGACATACAAGAAGATCTCTACCAGGTTGAATACACTTAGAGATAAGGTTGTCAGAGCTCTCACACTCATCAGCGGCTTTGTCACTCAGATCCCGTGTCATTATCTTCTTGAGAATGGCACGTATGTTGAACTTGATACAGTGCAAGCCGAGTTTGAGAAGCTGATTCGTGATAATCTCGAAGGAGATCTTGTGGCGTCTAAGTTGGATCACATCTCAGTGATTACGGCTAGTTTCAAAAGGGCAATTGAGTATGTTAAAGAATGCATGCAATTGATCAAGGATGGTGACAAAGAGTTAAAAGAGGCAGGTTATCATCATGGACAGCGTCAAAGTACTAGAAGATGGGGCAATCGACTAGTTCTTGGACGAGGTGATAGACTGTGATGAATGGGAGTGATCAGTCAGTTGTGACCTGCAGTTAGTTTTAAGGATAGAGTCAAGAGCAGCAGTTAACTTGACTTTCAGTCTTGAGTTCTTGTTGTTTTCATGCATGCACATCTCTTTCTTGGGATTATCTTTGCAGGAGTTAGGCTTTTATTTAGGGTTTTCGTTAACTGATGGTAGTGTTTCAGTTAACTTGCTTTCAATAAGGATGTGTATGCTTGCACATTGTCCATTTAGATTGGATGTACCGGTTAATTGATGGTAGCTTTATTAGGGTTTAGCAATAAAATCTTGCATGCATTGCAAGACTGTAGTTGACTCAAGGTGATTTTAGGGTTCTCTACACCTTTTGATGTCTATAAATAAGAGCTTTCAGCTCATTTGTAAATAGCTTTTGCACGAGTAATATATGTTGTTCCCACCTTGCCTGTAATATTGCTTATTTTGTATCTGTTCACGAGTATTTATTATGATGATGAATTGTTATGCCACTTGGGTTTCATGCAGTTATTATGGTGAATGCTTATCTTAGTTAGATATAGTGGCTAGTTCAATCATAAATTGTATGCGTGTTTCGTCTATGCAATTTACTGTCCTAGTTGGCTATCCTTTGTGTTGTGTTTCTAATAAGCCTATTCAAATTGAGCAAATAGTTGCGCCCACCATGCCTTCACGTTGAGAATCTGTACTTAAAGCTTATCGTATGATGTGTGTGATAATAAACCTATTTAGACAAGCAAATAGTTGTGCCCACCTTGCCTTCACGTTGTGAATCTGTACCCGGTTTATCGAGTAAGATCATTCCCACTCCGTTTCCTCATGCTCTATTTTCTTAAGGAGATTGGATAGTTTAAGCTAGTTAGTTTTGAGTTGTAGTTAGGACTTGCGAAACCAGAAAATCCTTGGCTGCAACGCTCAAAGTTTCTCGCAAACCTTGTTTTTGTTTCAATTGAGACAAAAAGACAGGAATTAGTTTAGTTTACTTTTTCAAGCATTTTGTCCGCACAACGAGGGAGCTTGCCCTCCTAATTTGAAGAGCACTCATTACGTAGTGTGCATAGCTATCCGTACCAACTTGCACTCCAGAGTTGTTAGTTGTTACGCCAACACTAGTCAGTTTGTTTTGCAGAAGGGTTAGCCTATCATTTCGACCCTCGTAGGCTGACAATTGTGGTTAGAGGGTCTTCTTTTGCAGTTACCCAGTGGTTAGAGACATTACTCCACGTTCTAATTCAGGTTTGGGCCTTTGCAGATGTTCATAGAGTGATATTTTGGCACTTACTATTTATAGTAAGTCAGTTATCAGGGTATACTATTTCTGGCAGGGCACCTATTGGCATTCTCAGAATTGACCCAGTTTGGCAGTTGAATTAGCAAATGGATGATAATTGGAGCATTTAATGATAATTAATTAATTATTGATATGACTTTATATTATAAAGTCAAATTATAAGATATTAATGATTAAATGGAATATTACAAAGTATTAAATGACTTTATAATAAAGTGGGTCCATTATTATTTAATGAGTAATTAATACTGATGGAGAAAGTACACCCACTTAAGGATTATTTTCCTAAGTCTTCAAAAGGGCGAATTAATTATCATTAAAACATTATAAGATGCTTTTTTGGGGAATCGAGCTTTTGAAGAGAGTATTTATTTTCTCAAAGACAAATCGAACTCATATGTTGATTATTCTAATTTGTCTTTTTCTCTCTGAGAACTTTGGAGTTTGTGAAGAAACAAGGGTTTCTACAAATTTGTGCAATTTCAGACTTTGAGGAACGATACCTCTTCAGAGTCAGGCATACTGAGGTTGTGGAAGACCAACTAAAGATTGCTAAGTAGAGTGGCTTGATACATAAGTCATATTTGAGCATTATTGGAAAGGATTCAATTGGGGTTTGGACAAGAAGTCATTGAATAAAGGATAGATCGATTGCAGCCACTTCAATCAGATTTCAAGCATCGTTCTCTCAGTTGTACGACTTATTTATTGCTGCCAGGCCGTACTTCACCAAAACCCAGGCGTGTGAGTTTGACTATATTGTAATCGACTTCCTATGAGGCAACGCCAATAAAGAAGGGAGCATTTTTATATGTAGGCGGCAGCTAACATTCACTCTAGATATCAGGAGCATCTTAGAAAAGGTCAAGGCATCGATAAAAACAAGAGACGTCAGCTGCACAAGCGGTTTCAAGAGAAGTCAAACTTTGAATAAAAATTGTGATTTCTTTGGAGGCAACGAATATTATTTTCCAAGGCCATCGCTTTATTTTGAAAGGAGAATAAGAATAGATATACGCCTACAGAAGAAGACAAGCTCAGGAAAGACAAATGGTGCCAGGAGGTTGAAATTCAATCATAAAGTAACTTTAGGTAGTTTACAATTTCAGTTGTTATTTCTTAAACATTTTCTTATAACTAACTTTCAAGTATTATACTACGTTTTCACCATTTTGCTTCCCCTACCATCCCCGAACTTAGGCCCTTGGTCCTTTCATCCCCGAAACCCCACCCCCATTCCAAGACTTTGTGCAACTATGATTATTACCTATTTGTTGGATGACAGTGTTTTGATTCTACCTACATGAGTTCCTTTATTAAAACATTATTTCATGAGATATATTTCTTTTCTCAAAGCAAATAATGAATAACCAATAATTTTAAATGTTGGAAGATAAATTCAACTTTTAGAACTTATCAATTGAAGCATGTATATGATTCTTAAAGAAATCTTTTTGGAAAAATTATGCAATAATTTTTCAACCTTAATTTGTAGTGAGCCATATTTTTGAATTTTCTTTCCAAGGCCATGGGGAAACAAAATTGCTTTTTGAAAGTTTAAGTTTAAACTAATTGTTTATTATATATCTATTTTATATATGGATCTTTTGATGAATATGCAGGTGTTGTGCTTAGATGAATGCACTGCAAATGTAGACCCAGAAACTACTTCAATAATCAAGGATACTGTGGCAACAGAATGCAAGGGTATGACGGTGATAACAATAGCACATCGTATTACTACCATTTCCAACATGGATCGTGTCATTATCTTAGACCAAGGGACTATTGTAAGTCAGATTTGAACTCTCACTTATGATAAATTTCTTATCTAATGAGAATAGATTGGTTATAGCTCATGAGTAGGATTTCTAAAAAGTTAGACATGAATTGGAGTATTACTTGTAAATCATTGATCTTTTGTACAAAGATATTTTTTGCTGCATTTGATTTGCCATACAATAAAATTAATGAAATTGTCACCTTAGCAAAATTCATTTACAAATTGCAAGTAAGATTTGAATTACCATTCAAGTAGTATCCAAAAATATATGTTTTATTTGGTTTCTTTGTCGCATTATATTCCATCAACAATCTATCATTTTGGTTGCATCAAGATATGAACCTGGTATAGGTGTATTAAAATAAGTGTTCACTAGCACTTTACTACTGCAAATTTGCATGTTGAATCATGCTGCTCATTCAATGAAGTCCTACTAATTCAACTTACAAGGCTAAAATTTAGATGTGAAATACAACAATTAATTGCTCCCATACACTCTTATGTCTCCTTTTCATACATAAGTTTGCTGATGATCTGTAGCCTATTTTTCATAATTCTTCCTATAGACTATTGGGGTGGTAGAAAAGGGAAAATTAATTAAATAATTAAATTAAGTTGTCGAAAAGTAAAAATTAAAATACTTATATTTAATTATTTAAAAAAGTGTTTTGAGTGATGAAAATAAATGTCACTAGACCCATAGTGCAAAAAGGTGATTGACAAGCTAAAACAAAGCTCCACTACCCAACAAGCTTGCAGGAATCTTAGCTTTGATGCCACTGTAAAGACCCTTGCAAAATTTGAACTTAATTTGCTGTTTAGAGCTTTAGGAATTTCGTCAAACACTTAGTGTGCAACCTCCTAGCAGCAGATAACTGATTGCTCTTTTGGTTTTTGAGTTATGAATTGATTTCAAATGCAATAAAGGATCTAACTAAAGACTGAAATGGATTTAACAGTACACTGCAAGATATATTTTGACTTTCTAATCTGTTTTGATTAGCTGAAACAAAGCTCCACTACCTAACAAGCTGGCAGGAATCTTAGCTCTGATGCCACTGTAAAGACCCTTGCAAAATTTGAACTTAATTTGCTGTTTAGAGCTTTAGGATTTTCGTCAGACACTTGGTGTGCAACCTCCTAGCAGTAGATAACTGATTGCTCTTTTGGTTTTTGAGTTATGAATTGATTTCAAATGCAATAAAGGATCTAACTAAAGACTGAAATGAATTTAACAGTACACTGCAAGATATATTTGACTTCTCAATGCAAAAGATGATGCAAATATACAGCTACAGCAGCATGGCATTATGACAAACAGTTGTCATGCTATCTCAATTTCCTTGTATTGCAGATAAGAACTCAAGCCAATTACAATGCTGGTTATTCTCAGTTTGATTGACCTTCAAAATGACTAATTTA
>VDFB02282427.1:0-46378 GCA_007258455.2 Sequoia sempervirens | reverse complement strand
ATAATCCCTCTCTAATCTGGATTAATTTAATTAATTCATGATTAGGATGTGCATCCTCTTAATCAAGGATTAATGTCACATCCTCCTACACTTGCCACTTGCTTCTAATCCTCCATTAATTATCCTAATTATGTGTTTGCACAACCTTAATCAAGGTCATTAGCCACATTTAACATCTTTTTTAAGTCAACCTTTCCATTTACCTTTCTTGGCATTGACCCTCTTTCCCATGTGAAATTTTAATTCACATTTTATCCTTCCAAGACTTCTAGAACATTGGACTTGTCACCTTATCCACATGTGACCAACTCTCACCTTTTTGGAGACCCTCTCTTATCCATTAGATTCTCCCAAGCTTGTGGATTTTTAATTCACATTTATTTCTCCAACCACTTTCTCTTTTCCTTTGGAGATTTTTGAGGAATTCCAAAGTTCCTCAAATGTCACTTTCATCCTCACTTGGGGACAAGAAGTTCATTTTTGAGGAAATCTTCACCCCCCAAGGTACTTGTCCTTCCTCCACATCATTTACCTCCCTTCCACCTCACTTCCACATCATCATACCCTTAGCCACTTCACATTCCACATGTCAAGATGTGAGGGCTTGTGAGTCCTCAACTCACCATAGCCCTTCATCTTGGCCTTGTTGGATAAATCTCAACCATTGAATTCTCTAGAAAATTTAAATTCCTCTATAAATACCCCTCCTCTAAGGCATTTTCAACACTTAGTCATGTTGCATCTACATGCTATCATTTTGAACACTCAACTCACAAGCATTTCCTCTTACTTAGCCAAGCCATTTTAGCCATTTGTATTTGCATCCACCATATAATCAATCTTGCATTTAGTCATATCAATAGTCATTCAAGGAGCACACAAGTACTCAAAATCAAGGGCCATCCAAGGAATTTCAACTGTAAAGAGAAGGTATAATCATTTGCAATCTTTTTTCATCTTATCTCTTTGTGTTAACAATTCCTTAGGCTAATATTTGAGGTATTCTTTGTGTTTTACATTACATTTTAGTTGTTTTGCATCATTAGAATAGGTAAAACTCAAGGATACACATTTATGGCACGCTCGGTGGGACCCACAAACGGGTTCTTTTACTTTACATTCGCTGTTGTTGAGATTGTTTATAGGTATAAGCCACAGAGGGGTGGCTACATTCTCTGGTTGACTACAGAAAGGTGGCTACACCCTCTGGTCAACTGTAGAAAGGTAGCTACACCCTCTGGTTGACTGCAGAAAGGCAGCTATGCCCTCTGGTTGACAACAGAAAGGCGACCACGCCCCTAGATAAAAATTTGATTTTTGACATTCTTTTGCAGTTGGGTGGCCACGCCTTTGATTTAAAAAATTGATTTCTGACATTTTTCTGCAGTTGGACGGCCACGCCCCTGTTTAAAAATATGATTTCTGACACTTTTCTGCAGTTGGGCGACCATGCCCTTGATGTAAAAATTTGATTTCTGACATTTTTCTGCAATTGGGCGACTACACCCTTGTTTAAAAAATTGATTTTTGACACTTTTCTACAGTTGGGTGGCCATGCCCCTAATTTAAAAATATGTTTTCTTACATTTTTTTCTGCAGTTGGGTGGCCATGCCCCTAATTTAAAAATCTGATTTCTGACATTTTTCTGCAGTTGGGCAACCACGCCCCTGATTTAAAAATCTATTTTCTGACATTTTTCTACAATTGGGCAGCCACACCCCTATTTAAGAATATGATTTCTGACACTTTTCTACAGTTGGGCAGCCATGCCCCTAATTAAAAATTTGATTTTTGACATTTTTCTGCAAAAGGGCGACTGCGCCCCAGTTTGAAATTTACTTGCTAACATTTCACTGCAGAAGTTCAACTATGCCCTTCTGATTGTTGCAAAAGTTCAACTGCGCCCTCCTGCTTACTGTAGTGGGGCAGATACACCCCAAATCAACACGGTTTGGAAGGTAAAACAACCATTTTAGCTTCATTTTTGCTTCCGTTTTTCGTTGTTTTCAGATCCTAACCACTTAACATTGTTTTTTACAAGGATATTTGTGTTTTTGCTAATATTTTGCAGCATATTCTTATGTAATTGATGAAGAACGAAGGATAAAACAACTAACATTTTCTTGCAAGGCTATCCGTTTGCTCATATTTTAAAAGCTATTCTTGATGTTTTCGTTAATCTAAGAACATAATTTAATTAGGGGAAGTAATAGTCATTGCTTTTTGTGTTTGTTTTGTGTCACCCAAGGGGGCATTGGTTTATTTTCACTTTCCCCTTGCACTTCGTGTGAACTTGGGGAGTAGTTGGAAATGATTAGTGCCTTCTTTTTAGTGGGACTTGCTTGGGGATTTCATCACCCCAAGGAATGATTCCAACCACGCATATCAACGGGGTATATAAAGGGGGGGAGCGAAAGTTGTACCCCAATCCAGTCATGTCGTAATGGGCAGAGTGTCAAAGCTAGGGTGATACCTAGATAGATGTGAAGAGTTTGTCTGAGCCCTTCAATATCTCGCTGGGGTTCCTGACTCACGCTTATGATGAGCTAGTGTTCATGGTTGTGCCTCACATACCGAGAGTATATCGAGGACTCCCTAGAAGCCTTGTGCATCCTAGATTAAGACCTTTGTTGGCCATACCCTTAACATTAATCATATGATTGTGCTTGTTTAAAGTGTCTTCTTGTGAGAAACATGTGAACTTTTTGACAAATTGGCCTTATTATCATCATTTTGAGTCCTTTCCATAGTCATTTCCATTTAAACCAAACCCTTTTTACCATAGAAAGGCGGTCACACCCTCTTGTTTATCGTAGAAAGGCAATCATGCCCCTGTAGCCCACTGCTGAAGGGTGAACTTGCCCCATTTAGTTTCGTCAAGCCTCCAAACCTCTGTTTAGCCATCCCAAACCTCCATTTAATCCTTCCAAACCTCTATTTAATCATTCCAAACCTCTATTTAAACATTCTAAACCTCCATGTAGCCATTATGAACCTCCATTTACCTATCCCAAACCCTCATTTAGTCATTCCAAACCTCCATACATTTATTTTCCCAATCCGTCCCCTCATTCTGAATTCCCAATAACTCCTTTGGGAAGCCCACATCCTCACCTAGTGAACTTGTTTCACCCAAAATCTTGCCATTTACATCACCTAATCCATATCACATAAACACCACTCATCATCAAATCACCTTAACCTTGTGTTAAAAATTGTTACCCAAATTGACCTTAGTGCTTGAATTTGATTGTTATCCTTCACATCAATCATCAACTTTGACCCAAATCAATTCACTTCCATCTTGAGGTGAATTCGATGTCGTAAGTTATCATCCTTAGGCCAAATCAATCCATTTCTATCTTGAGGTGGATTTAGTGTCATAATCATCCACTTGATTAATCAATGCTCTAGGTCACTAAGGGTGATTTTCTGACTGGCTTTAGAATCCCTTACATCTTCCATCATTTAATTTTTATCCAATCACACCCATCCAATCACTCAATCTATTCTATCCAATCACCCAATCATCCAATTAAACCAATCACACTTATCCAATTATCTAATCAATCCAATCCAATCTATCTCAACAATCCCATCCAATCAAAAGTTCGACATCCCTTGATTAAAATCTGATTTCATCAAAATCCAATCTTAACCAATCAAAATCCAATTTCATCTAATATAGTTGAATTAGGTATTATCCAATCATCCAATCAGATTCCAATTAAGCCTACCCACACCCTTCATCCAATCAATCAATCTTCATCAAGGACATCTTTGTAATCCGCCCATACCCCATTTGCATGCCTGTTCAAACTAGGTCACAAGCCAAGAAGCAAATGGCACAACAAGGTCAAAATTCCCAAGTGAACATGTCTCAAGACCCTAATAATAGTGCAAATCCTACTAATGGTACAAATGTCTCTCAAGATCCTAACAATGGAGTGAACATCCCCCAAGACCCTCATAACGTCACTTCATCACACTCCAACACCGAAAATCAGAACAACTCACCAAATGGTGAAGAGAGTATGGTTAATCAACCTGAACTCATGCTTGAGGAACATTTCAGTAATCTCGCCAATGTGCAAATGACAGACCACCTGTTCGAAAAACATGGGGAAGAAATATTGGCCCATCTAATTGAAAAAGGTGTCAAACCTCCACCAGGTGTCGACTTATCCAAATATAGCAGTTCCACATCTAACATACCCCAAGGTTCACAAAATGCACCAAATAGTTCATACATCCCCAATGTTCCTCCAGTAGAGGGTTGGAATCAACCTAAACTTGGCAACACCATTCTTTATCATGTCAACCATCCCCCACATGCCACAATCTCAGTCATGGGGGCTCCTCAAGTGTTTGATCCCAATAATCCTTTTGCCTA
The DNA here is from genome assembly GCA_007258455.2 of Sequoia sempervirens. Taxonomy (NCBI): domain Eukaryota; kingdom Viridiplantae; phylum Streptophyta; class Pinopsida; order Cupressales; family Cupressaceae; genus Sequoia; species Sequoia sempervirens. The sequence goes on along the minus strand of VDFB02282427.1, from coordinate 41,984 downwards.
CGATATGCCGCAAAATTTTCTGGAACCTTTGCCATTAATGCTAACAACACCACCCCTTTCTAGCCAACCTCCAGTTAACACTGGGGCAACCCTTTTACCACATTTCCTCCACCTCCTGGGGCCACAAATCTACCACCCCCTTTGTACACATCTCAACAGCCTCCCCAATCTAACCTACCACCTCAATTACCTCCACAAGGTACATTCCAACCAAATGTTTTGATTGGTACCCAACAACCTCCTTTGCAGAACACCTCTACATTATCTCAGTCACCTCATCAACAACCCCAACATAATCCTTTGATTTCTTCACAACAACCACCAAACCAATTGCAAGGCAATCCATCCCAACTGCTCGCCTAGACCATATCCCTATTCCTTGCATCCATTTTACATCCACAAGTTCAACCACAACACAACATCCCATCTTGACCCACGCAACAATTGACATCACATTAACAACCTCCTCAACATTATTACTATCATAATCAACAACAGTTCCAACAACAACCACCCTATGTGGCCTCCTAATAGTCACAGCAGTACCTTCAATACCAACAAACCAATCCACAATATCACATTCAAGCTCTTCAACATTCGGTCACGCATTCTTATCAAACAAATCCATACTATACCTCACAACAACAACCCCAATACCAACAAACTCCCTCGGCATACCAACAAGGGATATCATCGTCTCACTATCAAAATCCATACGTCAACCTTCAGACCCTATCTTAGCAGGATCCTTCGTCATCCTACCACCCATATCCACCCAACCCATCTATCTCAACTCCTACACCACTGGTCAACGCAGACCTATTGGAAATCAAAGCTGCTTTGAAAGATCTCCAAGCGGGGACTGGTAAACAATCCTTTAAATTTGAAGAAATTTTTTCTTATCCGTTCGATCCATCCATCTCACTAATTCCCTTCCCGAAGCACTTTGAGATACCAAAGTTTGACAGATATAAGGGAAACAAAGATCCTAAGGCCCACTTGCAAGAGTTTTACTACTAGTGCCAGTAAGTTATGCACAACGATAACTACCTCTTGCATTTGTTTCCACAGAGCCTGACAGGAAATGCCCTAGAATGGTTCATGAGTCTCGAATGAGGGTCCACAAAATCCTTTGCAGATCTTTTAGAAAAAAAATGTTTCTTCTCCTTCAATTTGGAAAAAGACACTGATACTTTGGACCTTCTTAAGGAGAAGCAACGTGAAGGCGAAACCTTTGCTAGCTACCTTCAAAGGTGGCAAGCACTACCAAGACGAATGAAAACCCCTCTCAAAGAGAAAGACATGGTCACCCTCTTTGTGGAGAAATCACATCCCGACATGGCTCATAATTTCAGGTTGCACTGTGTTACTACTTTCACTGAAATAGTGGAAAAAGGACCCATCCTTGAATGTGCCCTTATTGCCAAAGGGCACATCAAGATACACAACCATGACAAAGGAAGGTCATCCGATGATAAGTTGCATTTTTGGAACAAGAACAAAAACGATGTGAATGATGGTGTCACTGACACTAAACATGTTCAGGTGGCTAATACATCCTAGAGGTAACAACCATGTGTACCCAATTCCATAGTTGTGCCATAGGGGGCATGCCATCCTCCTCAATAGTCAAACCAAAATAGTCAAGGGAATGGTAAACTCCAATATACTCAATTAGGAGAACCTTTGAGCGTCATCTTCAATAAATTGTTACAGGTCAACTATCTGATCATGTACCCTATCACCAAACCACTTGATGAATCCAAGCCCAAACCAACCTAGTTTAGGGAGAATGAATATTGTGAATTCCATAAGATAAAAGGGCACACTTTGAATAAATGTCAAGGTCTCAAAAACTATGTCCAAGATCTTATCGATCGAGGAGATATGAAAGTCAACACCAGTCAAGCTTCATCGTCCAATGCTCAATTACAGATATACCAAAATGCCTTCCCTAACCATAATTAAGGTGCAAACACCTCCAACAATAATCCCCAAGACAACAACACAAATAATATAAGCTATAAAAATGTACCCCTCAATTATGATGGCATTGTCCATTACATTGAATAGGTAGAACCCCGTGTGTCTATGATACATGTTAAGGCTAAAGATCCCCAATGTGTTGTTGCTACCCGACAATCCCGCATTACTGTCCCTATAGCCTCCACATCCACCCAATCAAATCTTGTAAACTCTCAGTATAACATTCTTGATTACTCAGGAAAGACCCCTGCTCAGATTTCAATCTTGGATCTACTTAAGTCTTCTCCCGTACATTAGGAAATACTCAATAGAGCTTTACAAGACTCATGTACCTAACGACATCGATCCCACACGGTTCCAGGATTTAGTAGGACACTTGGCTTTATCTTACTAGTTACACTTTAGCCAGAATGACATGCCAAATATTGATGCCAATCACAACTGTCCCTTACACATTGAAGTCCTGGTTGCCCGTCAAAATAAAAAGGGTCTTGGTAGATAATGGCTCTGCCCTCAATCTATGTACTCTAAAGTTCATAAAAAAGGTAGGGTATACTCAAGCGTATTTGAGTAATCAAATCATCATGATCAAGGCTTATGATAATGCAGAAATAAATTCTGAAGGGATCATTAGTCTTCCTATCTAGGTTGGACCTGTAGTTCAGCACACTACTTGTAATGTCCTTGATCTAGATTTACCATATAGTCTCCTCCTCGACCGCCCATGGCTCCACGCCATGCAAGCCGTCCCCTCCACGTACCATCAATGCCTAAAGTTCCTAGTTAATGGACAAGAGATCACCATTTATGCTGACCCACAACTATTTGAATACTGTCACGCTTTAGAAGCATCATTTCCTCATTTACATTATTGTCTTAGGGTCGAGATGGGGGCATCTCATTCATCATTCGTCAATCCATCATCCACCATGACAACCATGCCATCTCCCACCACCAATCCTTCTATTACCAAAGTCCAGATCGTTGACAAGGGGTGTGGTGAATATGAAATGCATACAGCTCTAAATGTGGCAACCATGCCACCGTCACCACACACGTACGACCAACCATCACAGTCTACACCAAAAGAAGATAATACCATCACCTTTAGTGCTAAAAACATCCCCACTACCACTTTCTAGTCTCCTAGTATAAAGACAGATGCACAAGAAGAGGATATCAGTCAGTGGGTATACTGTGAAGAACCCCAACCAGATCCTCCTCTAAAGGAATACTTTCAGGAAGTATACCCTTGGTCAGCTAAGTTCTCATAAAAGCATAACTACCAAGGTGGTGGCCTAGGTAAGGAAGAACAAGGATGGTTGCAACCTATTGATGTATCAAAGCTTCCATGGAACATAGGCCTCAGATATGACAAAAAGCAGAAAGGCCCCACAACATCATCTAATACCTCCAATAGTGTTACTGTGGACGATGGTCCCTTGGAAGACATACCCAAGGAGGAATCCATCATACAGGCGTATGATGATGTCGATCACATAGACTTGTCATCCATGTTTGACTGTTTATTCATCTTTACCATCATCCTTTCTCTTCGCTATCCCGAACTCATTGATTGGGACCTACGTGATAGCACACCTGTCAATGTCTCCTCGATATGTATGTAACCTCATGGGATTGGGAGAGGATGAACACTCCAATTGCAAAAATAAAAACAAGAAAAAAAAAAATGGCCATCTAGTGAAAACCTCCTGAGGCACTTCCTGACCTGGAAAAAGTAAAAATAAACGATGCATCCGATAGTGAAAACCTCGAAGAGGTGCTAGAGGATGGAGATGTTCATCTTCCCCTTGTGGGAACTCAATTATCCACATGGTCATCCATCCTAATTGAAGAAACTCAAGAAGTTAATTTGGATACTGCAGAAAACCCTAAGATCACCTATGTAGCCAAATCTCTATTAGAACAAGAATATTCAGTTATTGTTCAGCTACTCTAAGATGGTATCATTAACTTTACTTGGTCATACTCAAACATGCCAAGCTTTAGTAGTTCATCATCTGGATGTTCACCCAGATGCCAAACCTGTCAAATAGAAGCTTTGAAAAATGCATCCATAGGTAGCATTATTAGTCAAGAAGGAATTGGAGAAATTAATGGATGTCAGTTTTATCATACCCATTGACTACTCTGATTGGATCTCCAACATAGTGCATGTTTCCAAACTGAACAGATACATTCGAATTTGCACAGACTTCTGAGATCTTAACAAAGCTTGTCCAAAAGATGACTTCCCATTGCCCAATATTGACATGTTGGTCGACCTTACTGCAGGACATGAGATGTTATCCCTTATGGATGGTTTCTCTGGTTACAATTAAATCTGAATTGCACCTAAAGACCAACACAAGACCGCTTTTACAATATTCACCTTGGGGTACTTTTTGCTACAATGTTATGCCCTTTGGCCTCAAGAATGTAGGGGAAACATATCAGAGAGCAATGACTGCATCTTCCATGACCTCATCCATATTATCATGGAAGATTATGTCGATGACTTGCTAGGAAAATATAGAACTAGAGCAAAACACCTTGCCATCTTGAAAAGGATTTTCAAGTGGTTAGAACATTACAAGTTACGACTAAATCCAAAAAAGTGTCTTTGGTGTTACTTCAGGGAAATTATTGGGTTTCATAGTCTCCCAAAGAGGCATTGAGGTTGATCCCGCCAAGGTGAAAGCTATTCTAGATATGCCTCCCTCGTGCAATCTGAAATAATTAAGAAGTCTCCAAGGAAAGCTACAATCCATCCATCAATTCATAGCCCAACTTGCAGACAAGTGTCAGTCATTCACCCATCTTCTGAAAAAAGACTCCACCTTTAGATGGAACCAATAACATCAGATAGGTTTTGATAAGATCAAGGAATACTTGGCTCATCCACTGATCTTAATGCCACTAATTCCAGAGAAACCCCTCCTGCTTTACATCTCCACCACTTCAGTCACACTAGGGGCATTATTGGTGCAACATGATGAGTCCTCAAAAGAAAGAGCAATCTACTACATTAGTCGAACATTGGTCGACTATGAATTAAATTATTCACCAATGGAAAAAGCATGTCTTGTAGTGGTCTTCAATACACAATAGCTCTGACATTACATGCTCAACCACCCAGTCAAATTAATAGCAAAAATTGATCCACTAAAGTATCTGTTATCCAGAACCACTTTAACTGGTTGCATGGCTAAGTGGGTCATGCTCCTAAGTGAATTTGACATAGAGTATGTGGATCACAATGCCATAAAGGGACAAGTCATAGCTGATTAGTTGGCCAAGGCACCCCTAGTGGATGCTTACCCTCTACTCACTGAATTTCCAGATGAAGAATTTTCATAGTTACAGAAGCACTTGCTTGGATATTATATTTTGATGGTTCATATACTCATAATGGATCTGACGCAGGAATTATGTTGGTTGCCCCTCAAGGCGACTACATTCCAAAATCATTTAGGATAGCATTCCCATGTACCAACAACATAGCTAAGTATGAGGCCCTCCTCACAGGTCTTTGAATTGCAAAGCAGTTGCACATAACTCACTTGAGAGTCTTTGGTGATTCATTGTTGGTCATTAAGAAAGTTAATGATGAATTCCTAACAAAAGATGATAAGTTGTTACCCTATAAATGCATGGTGGATGACTCTCAAGAAATATTTCACCTTCATACAATTTGACCAAATTCCTAGGTTATAGAACAAAGCAGCTGATGCAATGGCTACTATTGGCTCCCTGATTGACATGCCTAAAGATCGAATAGAATGTGAATTCCTTCTGGAACAAATTTTAATACCAGCATATGATATCCTTGAGACTAACATGGTGTGTGACATTGTAGGTCCCACTTCCCCATGGTACCAAGACATATATACTTATCTACATGATAATATTTTACCCCTAGACCTCACACAAAACCAATGAAAATCCTTTATTCAATGTTCAGCCCGATGCATTATCATCGGTGATACACTTTATCATCGCGGGTATGATGGAACCCTCCTTAGATGTCTGAATGAGACCAAAGCCCATACTACACTAACAAAGGTACATAGTGGTGTTTGTGGGGCCCATTCAAATGGTATGGCTTTAGCCAAAAGGATTCTCTGAGCTGGATATTATTGGCCTACATTAGAGCATGATGCTCGTGAATTCGTGAAGAAATGCCTTCCCTGTCAGCAACATTCAGATTTGATTCATGCTCCAACACAAGACCTTCAACCCCTCCTAGCACTGTGGCCCTTCTCTCAATGGGGTTTTGACTTGATTGGCAAGATTTACCCACCATCTTCTGATGGCCATACATTCATAATTATTACCACTGAGTACTTCACCAAATGGGTGGAAGCAATGCCACTCTCACAAATCACCGGTACTCAGATTTCAAAATTCATCATTTACCATATTCTTTGTAGATATGGTATTCCATCCACCATCCTTTTTGATAATGGAAAACCTTTTAAAAACAAGGCCATGAAACATCTTTGTGACACCTTTCATATCCAGCATCGTTAGTTGACACCTTATTACCCCCAAGGTAATGGTTAGGCAAAAGCAACCAACAAGACCCTTATCTGCATCCTCAAAAAGGTTTTCAATAACACTGGTTGAGATTGGCACCTCCATATTCATCCCACTCTCTGGGCATATCATATCTCCATCCGCACCCCCACAGGAACCACCCCGTATTCTTTAGTGTATGGTGCCTAAGCCATCTTTCCAATCAAATTTGAGCTCCCATCACTGAGGATTTCTCTGAAGAACCTTATCAGCGAAGAGGATGTTTGTGTTGCATGACTTGCACAATTGGAGTTACTTGATGAAAGATGAATCAAAGCCTATGATCATCTGCAAGCCTACCAAAACTGCCTCAAGCATAATTATGACAAGAAGGTTCATCCTCGACAATTCCAGATTGGTGAACTTGTCCTTAAAGAGAACCAACGTACTCAGCAGGACCGCGATAAGAAAGGAAAATTTGAAGCAAATTGGTTGGGTCTTTATATCATAACCGCTAAATGTGGATCTAGGGCATAAAAACTTGCTACCCTTGAAGGAGAGCCCCTCGAAGGACCTATCAATATAATGAATCTAAAGAGGTTCTACACCTAAGTCCGCTTGGTAACCCTATTTGCAAAAAAATATAAAAAAATACAAAAAAATATAAGAAAATCAAAAAATCAAAAAAATAAAAATAAAAATAAAAAAATCCAAAAATAGTAAAGAGAACTAAATTCATCCTATGGTGAAAACCACCTTTGGTGGCACCTTGGATAGATACGGGTGGTGAAAACCTGGTAACAGGCATCATTCGTAGAGGGCTTAATCATTATCTACCTTGCATCCTAATTACTTTATGACTCCATCCATCCTATCTTGACATCCTCTCCCATTCCATCTTTGGCCGCTTGGTATCTTTTGATTGAGCATTGGATGATTATATGCTATCTGTCATCTTGAGCTTTTTATCCTAGTTTGAGCTTTTGTCATCAGTTTGTTCATCTGTTAGTTTGTGTCATCATCTAAGATCATCCATTGTGTCGGTCTCACCTAGTCTCCATCTTGTCTTGATGGTACTTTTTGTTTTAGTCAATCTATGTTGCCCCTGTGCTTTCACGTAGGCAAGGCTGATCAATTGATCTTCCCCCGAGGCCTTTTGGACCAACCTATTTGGTCCTCCATCATTTGTCTCCATCAGTCCCTTTTCTCTTTTATATGTGGTCATTTATCATTTGTCTTTTCTGAACTACGTTTCCCTTGCGCTTTCATGTAGGACAGGTTGATCATTTGATCCTCCCCCGGGGCATTTGTTTGTCATGTCTATGTCATTCATCATTAGTCACCATTATCTTCTTTCCGCTTTATCCATGGTATTTTCAAGAACTACGAGGGCTCTGCGCTTTCACGTAGGCAAGGCTAATCTATGAGTAGCCCCCGAGCCCCTAGGTCTGTAGGGTGTCTCGTGTCTTGTCTCCATTGTGTCATGTCATCAAGCTATGCCCTTACCTAGCTAGTTCTTAACAAACGAGATCCACTAGTATCAACAGATCCAATCGGTTTCAAGTATCCCGTGTCATATCAATCTATTAGTTTAGTAGCCATCATCAGTCTCAACAGAACGCATCCTTCCTAACAAACCTCATCAACCCCATCCACCCCCTTGATCCTATGGCAAAGGACGTTTTGAAATTGATTGTGATCTTTTGATGCTTTTGGTTTTTGTTTATAATTTGAGCTCCCTATTACAATTAGTTGAGGTCACCATAATCTATCATATTATGGTGTGTTTTGACTAATTCACATAGGGGCATATCTTGATCTTTTATTGTGGTTGTCTGCTGGGTTGTCCCACATAGTACCCACCAAGATCCCTGTGATCTTGTGTTACGTTGGGGCATCCCTTTGTGCATGTGGTTATCCCAATACCTGGCTTGACCAAAGTCTTTGGCACTTTGGGGTGTTGGGATAGCCTTCTTGTCTGTGTATTTGTTTCATGCATTCGACGCTCACTTGTCTTGGTTTCCTATACCCTGGCATTGGGTGTCTTATGCTATAGAAAAAATCAGTGCTCTGAAGATGGCAAATTGTATTAGGATTGCATTTCATGATCATGACCATTGCATTGCATTCACCTTGTGCTTTTGGTTGTGAAAATACTTCCCACTCTCTCCCCTATTCTTCTCAGGATACTAAAAGGTTTGTGACAGGTGCAAACTCACACTATGCCCACACCCAGCTTCCATTATCATGTGCATCCTTCTTGACATTAATGTTACTATTGTTTTACCATAGATTAATTACACTTTGGATCCATACATTTGCATCATTATGATAAGCATCCACACATAACTAGGTCTATACATACATAAATTTCCACCTAAGTGTTAGACTCATAATACATCACATCCTGCATATATAAAACATTCATAAAAGCATCCACATAAGCCATCATAAACATATACATACACGTCAATAAATCAAATAAGCATCCATACATAAACATCTACATAAGCCATCATAGATAAAATGTATGCATACATCATATCATCATATAAGCATCCACATAGGAATCAATAAAATCATCCATAGTCCACAAATGCATAAACATGATCACTCATCCAACACATGAACATGGTGTCAATAAGGGTTATCATATATCATATATAAATATACCAAAAGTCCAAAGTACATCTCATAATCATGACTATCACATGAATAGATCATAATAATGACCGTCGATGTCATCAAAATCTATGAACATCATATACAAAATCATCAGATCAAAATACCAGTACAAGGTCCTATAAATAACAACTGCAACTCTATACTATCCATCTACCCTACACCTATCAAAAACCTGGTAACCTATCACCTGTTGAATGAACTACCCACATCTGATCTCTGTGGAGAATTAGGTACTATCCCCTTGCTTAGAGAAACCCTTGGTGACTCACTAAAACCTCAGGTTCGCGTCCCTAGTGATTGAGATGGCGCTAGAATCTGAGGTGTCTGTCAAATTTTATGGAATGTCCATTGTGCTAGATCGAGAATTTCATGATGATATGTCGCCATCCAAAATCCTGCCTCTCTCATATTATCCTCTCGCTCAACAACCTGGACCCAAGCAGAATTTTGCTCCTAACGATACTTGTCTCGGTCCTTGGTAATGGCTCTCCTCTCCTGCTACCATACCTTCTGAGATAATTGTCACTGTGCCAACTTTGCCTGTACTCGATCCCTCATCTCCTCTGCAACCACTGCTCGCACCATTTTTGCATCCCTCTCCCTCTACAATACCTGTATATCTACTCCTAGCATACCACCCTCACTCTGTACTACTTCCGCCTGAGCCATTGCAGTATCCCTCTCTCCCTGTAGCATCTACATCCGTACCTTTGCTGTATCCCTCTCCCTCTAGGCAGCCTGTGCCCAAGCCACTATTGCATCCTTGTCTCATTGCAGAGCCTGCAATCTCAACTCTGCTGAATCTCGCTTTCTCTAGAGAGCTGATACCTTTGACAATACTTCCTCTCTCCTCCTCTGTAGAGACTGTACCTATGCCTCTATCAACTCTCTCTCACTCTGCAAAACCTAAACTCATGCCTGAGCCACATCCCTCTCTGCCTCCATAGCCCGCGCCTACGCCTGCGCTACATCTCTCTCTGCCTGCATAATACGTTCCTACTCACTCACCTTGCCCTCCCTCTCCTGCATCAACCCCATATCTCCGACTGTCTCCTCTAAACAATGCACTCTATCACACAACTCATCCCGCTCCTGCCAGAGATCATCTATCTGCTGCCCAATGCCTACTAACCTTTGATCTGCCATCCCCTCTAGCTCCCCTGGCCTGTAATATGACAACCTCTACCTGTAGCCTATCACGATCCCAATTCATACTAGCCAACTCATCTCCCACTCCCTATATGTCTTCCTGCAAGTTGTCCCTCTCCTTCTCCACTATCCCCATCTCTGAATATAGGCAGAGAACAATGACCTCATAATCCCTTTGACTCTCTGCCTGTACTCTCACTAGCTCAGCCTTGAGTGCTCTCACCCTCTGCTCCGTAATCTGAAGCCTCACCTCGGTACCTCTCATTTGTACAGTGGGATCCTTTGGGGCCACATAAGGAACCACCGCCAATGGATCTACATCCAAAACATTCATATCTGACACATCTCCATCTATCTCCATAGCATCATCATCCCCCCGCACTCCTACTCCTGCTGAGTCTCATGGTCCTCCACAGTGGGGTGGACCCAAACTCTCCGTGACTGACCATGCCTCCCCACCATGAACTATTGTCCTAAGGGTCTCCTCTCCTCCTCTGGTGCCTCCCTCACTCCCAACACCTCCACATCCACCACCTCCTTGACTATGCTCTCCCCCTGGGATCTCTGTGGCTGGCTCCTCCCCTGTGATCTCCTTCGTTGTCCTATCATCGCCCCCCTCTCTGGCTCAACTCTCTTCTACCTCGCCTCCATCTCGGCCTCCCTAAGTTGTTGATCATCCGTCTCCCTCTGGCATCTCCTGCCCTATCTCCTCCTTGCTACCCTAACCAGCTAATCTGCAACCGCCTGTTCGACCTCCTCCTTGTCCACCCCCTCTTGTCCTCTGTGACCTACCTCTCTCGCAACCCCCTCCTCTACTGAACTCTCCCCCTCATATCCACCTACAGTCTCTGCTCATCCTCAGGACTAAAGCCCAATGCCCCAATGATGGGCTCTATAGGAGTAATCCTCTCCCATCGCATATTTTGAAACCACCCTGGATATCAACTTGTCACCCCTGGCTATCGATCTCCTCCAACCCTCCCTAGGTAGGGCTCCCATCCTGCTGTCATCCATGCCTCCCTGGCCGCTCTGGGTGAAATGATGCCTCCCCATGGAACCTCTCTACTGTACCAACAAAACATGGTAGGGGCTGCCAAAATATCCTATCTCAGCCCAAACTGCATCACCACTCTGTCTGGTCGATGCACCTCTACTATGCACGGCATAATCCCAATCAAGAAACATCTACTCATAAAGTAGCCCCGATGTCTCTCCTAGTCATCCCATCCTTTAAACCGCTGATACATATATTGCCGCCACTCTATGTCTACCACTTGCAAGTCATCCAAGGCTCTTCTCCACCCATCCATATCCCCCTACATCTCATATCACAATACCCAACCTCTAGCCTCCCCATACCCCCACACAACTAGCTCTCTGTCATCCACTGTCCCTCTCCTTACCACTACAGACTTCGTCACCATAATGTGCTCCCATTCCCAAATCTGTAATAAGGTCATGTGTGTCAAATTCGCAGACATATAGTAGCAAATCCCATGCATATCCCTGTATAAATGAGCTAATACACATGATCCCCATGAAAATTGTCCCTCTTGTCACTCGACAATGTGTTGAATCACCTCCATGTACCATAGACTATAAGAGCACCTACTCTGGTCCGATAATAATATCCTGCTGATCAACCCACATAGGTACAATGGTAGGGTTGGCATCCTTAGTGACAAACATCTATTTAAATCCAATTTTCCCTTCTGAATGGGAAAATCATCACATCCAAACAACACCAAAATGGTCTCATCCAGATCCTCCCCCCTCGACTCCACCTTGCTCACTAATCGCCCTGCTATAGGTAGCCTCAGGATGTGCCATACATCCTCTAGGGTCACTGTCATCTCCCTTGTAGGGAGATGAAAAGTCGATGTCGCTGAACTCCATCTCTCTATCAACACCGTCAGCATCGCTCAATGAGCTCTCAATGTCAAAAATTGAAGCAAATGTGATAACCTCGCATGCTCTAATGTTGCATGATCCACACCAGTCATCACTATAGTCATCACCACTAATACATCCAAATGACGTTCATGCGTTTGTACTTGGTCAAAACTTTTCACATAAATTCATCCTCTTGCTAGCTCATTTTCTTCCCAGCCTCAGGATAATCCTTTTTTTTCCCTCCCTTTTCTCTTCTTTTCTTTTCCTTTTTCCCCTCCCCCTTCCTAACTTGTTGGGGTGGATTCGCCCTACAGTAGGGTGTACCTGCCCCGCCCCAGCCCAGGGCGATTGCGCCCTCAGAGGTGGACTTGCCCCAGCCCTGGGCAGCTGTGCCCCGTAGGTCGGGGCAAACATGCCCTCCCCCAGGGCGGACCTGCCCCAGTCCGGGGCGGTTGCGCCCCACAAGCTGGGGTAGAAATGCCCCACCCCCAAGGCGGCCATGCCCTGTAAGCTCGAGCTACCTTGCCCCTACTTGGGGTGGTTGCACCCCACAGGTCAGGGCACCCCTGCGCCCCACAGGTCAGGGTGGCTCTGCCCTCAGCCGAGGTGGACCCGCTCTAGCTCGGGGCAGCCACACACCGGCACAGGTTGGTTGCACCCCAGCTCGGGGCGGAATTTCCCTACCATGGGGTGGCCATGCCCTGGCGCAGGGCAGAACCGCCCTACCACGGGGCAGACACACCCCTGCCGCCTTCCTGTTCCCCCTAAAAAACTACAAAATTGTCTTTTCTCAAAAAATTGACTCATACCCATTTTTCTATCCCACCCCGTCAACAAAACCCATATGCTCAAACTTTGAAAAATTATTCAAAAACACATTAAAAATGCTTAAAACACACATAGAGGGTTTTCGTTACTAACCTGACCAGGCACTGCATACTCGTAGAATCTCCACACCTCATCCGCACGGTGGATGATCTTGGTCTCATTATCTGACAACATCGTCACTCCTTGATCTCTTCCTCTCCTCTTTTCTCAACTGCTATAATGAAAATGTGACAAGGTAATTTCTAAAATTACCTTTTTACCCCATCCCCCTCTTTTTCCCCTTTTTAAAATAAAAGGTATTTTTTCCTTTTATTTAACTTTTTTCTCCTCCAACTAATTCCCTATCTTTCTGGGGCCACCATTTGCAAACTGTGTGTCCGATCGACTCCGTTCAAAAACTAAAGCTGCTCATTTTTTTGAGCTCTATCCAATGGTTCCTTTCATTTCTTCCTATTGAGAAGTTGCCCTGGGCCCCTTTTCTTCCCCAACCACCCTCTCAAGGGGGCATACCCTACCATTTTTTCCACCATCCCTTCGTGGTAGTCACTGGGGCATAACCCTACTTTTTCCCTACGCTTGGGTAGCTCATTCAACTTCTTTTATGTTGGGGCATCAAGCCCCATCACTTCCTTCACCATCTGCATTTTATTTTTCTTTGAAACACTGTTATTCTAACAATATTTCGAAGAGGGGCAAAATGTAGACATCCAAATTTGATCGCTCATATACGATCAAACTCACCTCCTTATTCATCCATTCTGTCAATATTAATTTATTTAATTAATATTACACTTTTTGCCTAATGTCGTTAAAGTATTTAACTTAACAATTAAATGCTTTACTTTTCACCTTTGTCCTCTCTAAATTAAATAAATACATCAATTTATTTAATTTAGTCATTTTAACTTTTTTGAATTAAAATCAATTTAAAATTCTTCATTTTTCTCTCTCCTTGTCACATCCTCCATAATCCCTCTCTAATCTAGATTAATTTAATTAATTCATGACTAGGATGTGCATCCTCTTAATCAAGGATTAATGTCACATCCTCCTACATTTTTCACTTGCTTCTAATCTTCCATTAATTATCCTAATTATGTGTTTGCACAACCTTAATCAAGGTCATTAGCCACATTTAGCATCCTTTTTTAGTCAACCTTTCCATTTACCTTTCTTGGCATTGACCCTCTTTCCCATGTGAATTTTTAATTCACATTTATTCATCCTAGGTCCTCCTCTTCCCCATGTGAATTTCTAATTCACATTTTATCCTTCCAAGACTTCTAGAACATTGGACTTGTCACCTCATCCACATGTGACCAACTCCCACCTTTTTGGAGACCCTCTCTTATCCATTAGATTCTCCCAAGCTTGTGAATTTTTAATTCACATTTATTTCTCCAACCTATATCTCTTTTCCCATGGATATTTTTGAGGAATTCCAAAGTTCCTCAAATGTCACTTCCATCCTCACTTGGGGACAAGAATTTCCTTTTTGAGGAAATCTTCTCACCCCCCAAGGTACTTGTCCTTCCTCCACATCATTTACCTCCCTTCCACCTCACTTCCACATCATCATACCCTTAGCCACTTCACATTCCACATGTCAAGATGTGAGGGCTTGTGAGTCCTCAACTCACCATAGCCCTTCATCTTGGCCTTGTTGGATAAATCTCAACCATTGAATTCTCTAGAGAATTCAAATTATTCTATAAATACCCCCTCCTCTAAGGCATTTTCAACACTTAGTCATGTTGCACCTACATGCTATCATTTTGAACACTCAACTCACAAGCATTTCCTCTTACTTAGCCAAGCCATTTTAGCCATTTTCATTTACATCCCACCATATAATCAATCTTTCATTTAGTCATATCAATAAGCATTCAAGGAGCACACAAGTACTCAAAATCAAGGGCCAACCAAGAAATTTTAGCTGCAAAGAGAAGGTATAATCATTTGCAATCTTTTTTCATCTTATCGCTTTGTGTTAACAATTCCTTAGGCTAATATTTGAGGTATTCTTTGTGTTTTTACATTACATTTTAGTTGTTTTTCATCATTAGAATAAGTAAAACTCAAGGATACACACAACCATACAACACTTTTAGTATTAGGAAATTCTCTCAAGAAGTAGAAAAGTAGATAAACAATCAAGGTGCCATACTTAAATGGATGTTTATTTTCAGAGGCAGTGTTTATTGCGGTGGTAGATACAAAGTTATCTTTGTTTGTGAAGTAAAGCTTGTAACCTATCATCATAGCTGCATACTTCATAGCTATATTTCTTATGTTATTCATTGTCAAGGCCATCTTGTCATATGTAGCATGGTTAATTCTATAATCACTTCATTTTTCACTAACTTGGGTATCGAAATGGGTCTGATGGAGCATAAACTTGTAATGTCTCTAATCACATCCTTTGTGATTAACCAAGTCATATCAATCTAGACAAATCTATCATGAATTATGCTGAATGCAAGTCTACCCCATTTATTATCAAAGAAAAAATTTGGGAATCCATTCCACACATCCAATTTCCTCACAGTTAGGTTTTGACATTTTGGTTTCAAGAAAAAGTTATCTCCAGTAAGTTCACTCACCCAAACCTCTCCTAACTTAGAATGATTATGTTCTTCCAATTTATAATGAATGTAAATGCTCATGTCTTCTATATGCAACACACCATATGGAACCCATGGAAATGCACTTAAGGGGTCAACCTCTATGGATTTAATGGAATGTTTCTTAAACTTAGTTCATGGCCTATTAGTAACCTCAATAACCCTTAGTGTATCCACTTAAAAATGTATTCAAATTTATTTCAACAAGATTCTTTGTGAAACTTAGGGCAAACAAAGATTTATAAATACCTTTTCCTTCGCTTTTCAAATTAGAGTTTGAATGCACTAAATCATAAATTGCCTTGATCACTCTTAATCTTTTCTTCATTGTTCTACTCCTCAATTCTCATTGTGAAAGAATTTGGCTAAGTAAAATAACTTTATAACCCTTTAAACTAACCTAATTTCACATTGAATGCTTCAAACAATAAAGATGGAAAAACCCTTCACTGTATGCATAGTTACCTTGAAGTTCTCCACAATCTTCAACATTTCAACATTTTCTACTAGAATTTTCTCCAAAGGATCAAGCATGTTGACATACACCACATATCTTTGTGTTGAAGCATCAACACCATTCACTGTGGCAGGGAATAAAAGATTTTCATTAAATATCCCCTTGATCCAAAGCTCTCAACTTAGTTTATGGAGGAAACATCTACACTAGATGCTTGTATAGATTCATCCTTAACCTCAGTCTCTTCTTTTTTCTCCAAATATTATCCATCTCCTTTGTTCTACCAAATCAATATTTTGTATTGGTTCATTCTTCTTTACCAGATTATCGTTCTACATATTTTTTCTTCTGCAAAATTTAGAAATGTGTCTAGGCCTATTGCAATTGTAGCATGACATTTTTTTGACCAGTATTCCTTCCATTTATTATAGACCTGCATTGATTAGCTTTATGCACAAATACATAGCATGTATAATAGTGGCCATTTAAAGATTGAACCTTTCTACCATTGTTATAGCCATTCATCATTTGACTTCTACACTCACTAGCTCTATGGCCAAATTTCTTACATGTAAAACATTGACTAGAGATAGGTGGAACATTCTGGTTCATTCTACTTTTACATTCCATAGCCTTATGTCCAAATTTATTGCAAAATTAATAGAAACCACTAAAAGATGGGTACCTTTGTGCATTTGGTTGTCTAATTGGTGATCTTCTAGCTACATTCCTTTGATTTCAGATCTACTTTCCATTCTTCTTCTTATCTTTAGTCTTCTTTTTAGCATTTGATGCCTGATTTGATTTTGATTTTTCACCCTTTTAAAATCCTAAGACTTATTTATCTTTAGTGCCTTTCTGATTTGCAATCATTTTATCAAGCTTTTTAGAACTCATCTTGAATTTGTCTTCATGACTCCTTTCTTTCTCTAGATCTGATCTCATATTTAGAACTTCTTGTTCAAGCCTTGTGCATTCTTTAGATTTGATTTTCACCATTGTATTCAAGCATTATTTAACTCTCTTTCTTTCTTCAATTTGCACCTTCACATAGGTAATGGTTTCATTTGCTTGCTTCAACTACTTGCTGACCTTCTTATGCCTTTCTCTAAATTTCTTAATTTTCTCCCTCAATTTTTTGATGCATTCATTTGCTTCTTTGACATTTCCTTTTAGATATTTATTTTCACCTTTAGTTCTTGCAAGATCTTTAAGAGAAACTTTGAGTTCTCCATTCATATCAAATATGCAATCTTCTTTTGTAGATCCAACAACAAGAATCTCTTTTGGAGGAGTAGGTAATCTCCTAACAACCACATGTTTAATCTCCAAGATCTTTCCCAAGCAGTTAAGCTCATTCCAAGGAACCAAGCTTTGATACCAATTGTTGAACACCCAAAATATTGAGAGGGGGGTGAATTAGTATTTTTTTGTGTGTGTGAAATGTGTAAAGTTAGTATCAACACAAACCTTAATGAAACGATTTATATTCAAAGATTCGAAGTAAAGAAACTATTATAATTTGCAACAAACTAAATATTTCAAGAATGTCTCATTGTTCTCTATTCTTAATGATTCTTTTAACCTTTTGGCCCTCATATTTCTATGTGCACAAAGGCTATTAGAATGACACCTAAGAAACAAGATTGGTATTCAACATGCAAGCCAACTAAATTCCTACATGAAACTATATGCAAAAAATTATGATGACTGTCATGAGGAAGGGGTGATGGTGATTATGATAAATAAACAAGTGGAGGTAGATGCTATGGTATTGAAATAGAATGATCTATGCATGATTCTACATATGCTCAAATGAAAACTAAAAATGACTAAGATGATATGCCATATGCTCAAATGCAAACTTAAAATGAACTAATCTAAAATGCAACTATGAAGAAAGATTTAAAGCTAAGATGTAAATGCAAAGCAAAGAATGATGTAAAAAGCTAGCTATAAGACTCCAAAATGCTCCAAGCACTAATGATAAAACCTGCATGATAACTTTACTTCAAATGTGGATGCAAAATAAAAGGCCCAAGGGTTGTATTTATAGCCTTTTCCAAGCATATAGTGAGGTGGCAATAATCAACTGTCAAGATTCGAATAAGAAAAATGGATGGTGAAGATGAAGAGAATCAAGATGTTGTCCCCTTGACCAAAGACAACAAGCCATTTGGATGGAAGAATCTCTTGACCAATGGGAAACATGCCATTTGGATGGAAGATTCAAGTGTGAGAAGAGAAGACCACGTGCTTCCAAAATTGGTGGAAGTGTGGGAGGAATAAGTCATGTGCTCCAAAATTGGTGGAAGTGTGGGAGGAATAGCATGTGCTCCAAAATTGGTGGAAGTGTGTGAGGAATGAGCCATGTGCTTTTTAAAATGAGTTGAAGATAATTCTAATTAAAAATTAGAGTTATTTATTTTCATGTGACCTTGGTGAGGTGGCACAAAAAGTTGTAGAAATGTGATTTAATTCCTAATTGGATTTAGTGAAGATTAATTAAATAAAACAAGTTTAGGGAACCTTATTTATTTAATTAATTTAGAAGAATATGCTTTTGATTTGGAGAATTAGAGAAGGGTGAATAATATAAATAAATTAAAAATTTATTTATATGTAGTTGGAATACTAATCAAATAGCTAGTATTTAATTAATTAAAGGTGATGACCGTTTTTAGGTGTATACACTTTTAAACCACTTAAACATTTAAGCATACAATACTTATAGCATATTCAATTACAGTAATGAAAGAAAGCATCAAAACATCTAACAACATCACATAACACATGAACACCAAGATTTTTATGTGGAAACTCAAAATGGGAAAAATCACGGCGAGGATTAGCTCATAATATATTATAACTGATTATAGTATATTACAAAAATGTTCACTACAGGTGGACTCATTGTCCAAGTGGACTCACTTCCCACTGAAAGAAGAAAGTTTGTTGCTCACAGCCTAGATTGAACTATTAAAATTGCATCTATCATTTGCATGAAATACAATTCCAATGAAGCTCAATAGGATGACTTTACAGACTTCATCTAATTATGATATGACACTCTACTTTCCTCTACATTCACATCACCCTAAAAATTTGTTCAACATTCATAACTTATCATTCACAATGTATTCACTTGATTCACATCATTTGCATCACTCTCATGTAGTACATATATCAAAACACCAAAGAATATCTAGCTTATATATCTTCTTTTCCCATAACATCAATTAGGTTGGCCTAATTAAATGTATCATTCAAAATAGGACTTATCAGCTCAAGATTTATTCACACATGCTTCGTGCCAAGACTTAAACATAAAAATAGTTTGAAATAGGTTGGAATGGACCTATAATAGATATCACATAAATTTTCAATACTTATTTAAGCTTCGGATACCTTCAAACTTATTAGGTCAGCACTGTAGAGGACTTGAAGGAGAAATTTCTCCATTTGTATACCCATATTCAAACACACGTACCTCAAAACATCATGCCAACTGGAAGAAACACACATATGACATCTATCAACACTTCCACAACTAAAAATAAAAAAACCAATCCATGAAGAAGAGCAAACTCTCCAACTCATATGTATAGAACTGGAAAACACCTATAATTGTCAAGCCAATCTTCTATTACTCATAACTTTCATACCAAAAGTCAAAATGAGATGGAATTCTGGAATTAAGTTCTCCTACTAGCCAACAAAATTATACTAGAAGTGTAGAGTGAAAACTTCAACAGTGAACCAATGCAAGCCCAATTATCAAATCCCCTATACACAAAAACACTAGTATTAACACAGTCATTTTTCATCACACCAGATCAAACCATTTTGCAAAATTGTCTTGCACTAACATCCTGAAACATGTTAGAGCCAACCAAAATGATCTACACCATGATCTCCAAATAAAGATACAATGTTGACATCAATGACAACAATGCAATGCATAATTGTATGTACCTTGTGCTTATTTCACATGCTCATGTTGCCAACAACAACATCAATGACAAACTCATCATTCTTCCAACATTTTCAGCTTCATAAAGAAATATCTTCTGCTAGAACAAATTGGAAATTAGGCATGGTTCAAATAATTCTTTGATTACACCTAGGGAATACAAATATTTAATCAGGTTGTTGCATGCCAATATATTTTCCAGAGAGAAGGCCTTTGGTTTGCAGTGTTGAAAAGTGTTGTAGGAAAATTTTGGCTCGAACGTGCATGGATTTTTTTAATCTCTACTCACGAGTCATGAAGAAGATGACTTTACCTAAAAATATGTAATTGGGATGACTAAATTTAATGTGGTTTTTTTGGGCTTTTCCATACAAGGATTTCATGAGCAAGAAGAAGTTGATAATGGTTGTAAATTTGTATTACAATGATGCTCTAGTGGGTCACTTTAGATATAAACTCTATTTTTTGATAAATACAAATCTTCTTATGCATCAAAAAAATAATACACAAACTATTAAGGTAGAAAATAAACTATATTGTATATAGAAGCCTAAAAGGACATTAGTATTTTACATCATTATTATCCTGAAAATAAACTGGTATTTTTCATTATTAATATCATTAAAAGATATTGAAATTATTCTTTTGTTGCAAGCTGCACTATGATTCCAATTGCCATGTGTACTCAAAATATTCAAATTAATGTACAAAAGAATTTTCAAATAATTAAAATTAATGTACAAAAATATTTCACCATTTGATGAACAATCGATGGATGGTTGTAGTTGCATTCTAGAATAAAATGTTTGTAGTGTTAGACTTGCAAACTCAAACCTCTAGAAACACCCTAGAGCCGTTAGATTTATGGAGATTTCCATTTGAACTTTTATTCATCTATGTTATTAAAAAAACTTAAGTCTTCATGGCATATCATGCTTGTTACAAACCAAATTTTTTATATTTTACCATTCGATGAATGCTTGATGGACAACTACACTTGAATTCCAAATGATATGTTTGAAGTGCTAATCTTGTGAACTCAAACCTCCAGAATCACTCTAGAGCCATTAGATTTATGAAGATTGATGTTTGAAATTTTATTCACGTGCGTTATTAAAACACTTAAGTCATTTTTATGCCCAATAAAATGGTCCCTACCACATTATAGTTGTCACAACAACATTCTAGTTGTCACAAAAATATTCTAGCTTACTAGTTTCTTTTTGTAATAACATTGTGTCACATTATCACATCATGTGTGTCTTGACTCTTGTGGTGAATTAAACATTGAAGTGCTAAGACAAGGATGTAATAATATAATTTAATAATAATAAATTATAATTCAATAATAAAATAATAACAATATATAAATTAATAATATTAATAAAAATATAGTACTAATTCTTGCAACTTCCACTATATCATAGAATCATAGAATTTGTAATCCTACTAGATTTCATACTCTACCTAAAGTAAGATGTGAAATCAAAAAACATTTGTCATTTGTTGGTGATGCCTCCAAAATGAAGGAATTATCTTTTAGAGTGTGTGTGCTAGATTTTTCAACTTTCAAGGCTTTGCAAGAATCCAGATCATACATACGTTGGATATATAATGATCATTGATAATTAATGATCGATTTTTGGGTTAACCTAAAAAAAAATCTATAAAGAGGGATGGTGAATTAAATTGAACTCATTCTTAAGCCCATAATATGGTTTCAAGTATAGTGTTTTGAATTCTAAGAAGTCTTTGGTTCATTTGTGAGTTAAATAAGGATGATGCGATGGTCTTATTAGGGATACTCTAAATTCTCTTGTCTCCAATTATGCAATTTCAAAGTATAGGAGAAACCAATTACCTTCAAAGAATCAAATTAAAGGAGCTCTGATGGATATAAGTGCTTTCACTAGGTTTGCAAGAGTAGAATTTTTTTAATCTTTTCCCCATTGAAACCTGTCAATTTCTCATACTCCATTTTGACAAAGGCTCTCATAGAGGAGCTATGGAATTTCTATGTCATGTTGATTCTTCTTGGTGGTTTGGTCTTGGTTGATGGATAGGGTAGCATATTTACTACCACTTCAACATATTCTCAAAACCTCCAGTTGGTATCAAGGTGTCAATCTCATTTACAAACACCTTCATATTCAACAATCCAAGATAGGTACATTTTCTATGTTCACAACTCCTAAGCATGTTTGGTAACCCCCATGGTCTAAGGATATGATCTTCTTCACATCCACAGATTCAACCACCAAATTAGCCACCACTACCAACCTTCAAATTGGTATCCATTGCGTCAAATATTGAAGTGAATTTGTGATTCGTACAAGAGCTTGCATGCCCTACTCATCTTTAAAAAGGGATATAACATTGTAATTCATTTGTAATACAATAAATGGTTATGTTTTTCTTCATAATTCATTTGCAGTAAAGAATTATTATGTGTTTAGTGTCTATTCAAGTTACAAGTAATACTAATAGTATAATATCTTTCATTGAGAGTAATTAGAATTAATATTATTAGATTTCCACAATCCGTGATACAATCACTTTTACCATTTTTCAGTTAATTAAGTTATAATTTTTAAGTGGAACTAAAAAATGAAAAAATAAGTGGTAATTTAATTTCCATTAATTTAATAGAAGCTATAAAAGAAATGTTTAGTTACACCAAAAATGCATAGATGAATATTAAAATGTCCTTGATCAATTTTATTCACTAGAGAAACAAAATGTACATTGAAGACAATTGTCTTTGAATCATTCACAGTGTATTCATATCTTTGAATGTATATGTTGCTATACAAAAACTTTACATTTGCATATTGTTTCTTCCTTGAGAAACCTAGACAAAACTAGAACAAGTTAAATTATTAGTTCTTTGAATTTTCCAATCCTTCAAAATTTTGCTAAATGGTCATATTTTCTAGGGTTTTAGAACATTGCATTAGGGTTTTGAAACCTTTATTGAAAACCCCTTGCACTTTTTCATATTTTCTCATTGACTATTAGCTCTGGTATCTCAACCACTTAAGTGTTTATTCATGGCTTTTGTTTTGTTTTCCAACTAGCCCCATTTTACCGCTTACCAATTATGTATCCTAGTGCACTTTAAAACACGTTTAAATTTATGACTTAAAAAATTTGGTTATTTGTGGTCCCCGCTCATGACACCTATCACCTTCTTATTCTAGTGTTATATCCATTTCACACTATAATTCTAATATTCAACATAATTTTTATATCATAAGGTTATTGTGAATGGTTGGTTTAGACCTACTCCAACATGAACAAAAAATCAAACATTAGTCAATAAACAAGTCTATAACAAGCATTCCCCATGAAACTCATTCAAACACAATGAACAAGAAAAAAAGATAGAATATCAAATGAAAGCTAATCAAATCTTATTCAAAATACTCAAAACAACATCCCATGGGGGAATTGGTGCTTCTTTGATGTGGAAACAAGCCCTTTCCCAATTCCTTGACAAGCTTGATGATGGTTATGTGCTCCTTGATGAAAATTGTCAATAACCTAGCTATGGATGATGAAATCTATGAAAAATTGGATGAAAATGTGGATGAACTTGCTCAAATCTATATATAGTAACCTTGCATGAAGTTGTGGATCCCAAATCAATAGAGAAGTCCTCTATTTATAGGAAATAAGGATGGAGGAATGGGAAATATGAAGAATGTGGGATTAAACTTGAACCAATGGTATTGTGCCACTTGTCAACATGCTAATGAAGGAGAGTGGAGCACATTTTGAACATTGTGTATGTTAAATGCATGTAGGTGGGATTTGAATTTGAAGAAGTGACTTGTGTAAGGAGGGATGTAAGAGGAATTAATGCCAAGTTGGTTCAAGAAAAGGACATGTAAGAGCCTTTAAAACCATGTTGGAGGACAAAGTCCTTTGGGAGGGAGACTTCAAATTGGTGGAATATTCCAAGGATATGCCATATTTGAAAGGAAATAGATGAATTAATAAATCAAATAAATTGATTTACATGTGCAAGTAGCAAAAGCTAGAGGAATGGAGGATTAGAGATAGGAGTTAATTAGGATTTAATTAACTTAGGTGGAATTAGTTGATTTGACATTCTATTTAGATATTGAGATTTATTTAAATCAAATGAGAGGATAGAGAATATTAGTAATTTAATTAAATAAAATTTGATTTATTCAATTAAATGAAGAACATTAGATTTAATCAAATAAAGTTGATTTATTTAATTAAAAGAGATGACTTTAGGATTTAATTATTTAATAAAGTTGATTTATTTAATTAAAGAGAGGACTTTAGGATTTAATTAAATAAAGTTGATTTATTTAATCAAAGAGGAAACATTAAGATTTAATTAAATAAAATTGATTTATTTAATTAAAGGAGGAATTTTGATGAATTAATTAAATAAAGATTATTCAATTAATTGTTTAGTAAAGAAATGATCAAGGAAGAATCAAAGTTAGTTAATTAGGATTAAGTGCATGATATTGATCAAGATATTTTGAGTGTCTACATTTTTCCCCTTACCTACTGCGTTGGTTCAAAGAATAACCTTGTTGAGATAAAAATTCAAAAAAATTCTGATTTTTTTGGATGCCCCAACGGAAAGAAGTGTATTGGTACACTGCCCCCTTGAGAGATTGATGAAAAGTTCGATTTGAGGGTCGATCTCATGAAAAAGAGGTTCAAGATGGACGTATGGATGGTTATGATGATGATGCAAATGAGATGGTTTTAAAATGCTTAGAATAACCAATCTATATTATGATGCAAATGATGGAAATGCAATGTATGTGAAATGATTAGTGTTTCCTATTATATATGATATGAATGATATGTAGCATGCTGACGGTTTGTGGATGTAGGATGGATGCATTGGTGATGTTTAGGTGACTATCATGATACCATGTTAGTGCGGAGAGAAGAAAAAAGAAATGAGATGATGACAAGAGGATCCAACAAGTCCATGATCTGCGAGACTTTATTAGAAATAATGATGAATGATGATGATGTATTGCTTATTATGAATTGGGATTTTAAAAGGGCTTACTTACCTTATGTTTGATAACTCAAATATGCACGATGTATCAAGGTATAAAGAACCAGGATGGCGTTGCACCTAGTGAGATGGAATTTGACTCGACAATTAGATAGGAGTATCCTAGTTCACACCTAGCATACAAAACCTTATTTAGGATGTAGTTAAAATATTTCAAACATCTCAGACCAAAACATAGAAAAGAAGAACCTTCCCATGTGGTCAACAACATACCCAAAACACCCTCCCTACAAACCAAACAAAGTAAGCATGGCCAAGGTTATATTACAAGAGTATCCAACAAGCACATCAAAAAAAAGATAATGATCATTGCCCCATTCCTTTCTCTCTAAATTCCTTTGTTTGGACATCATCGAGAGGTCATTGGAATGAGCACAATAAGATAAATCAACAACGATCAAGTAAACAAACAAGCTAATGTTCTTCATACCTCTAGCCAAGACTAAACTATGGTGATGCCTGATGTTAATGTCCATTGTAGGAAGGATGCATCCTAGGACATGATGTTATTAGATGATTTGGGACCTACTAACCTAGACTTGAGACCTTGATGATTGAGTTTCCACTTTTGATCTGCTAGACTTGTTTCCGATTGTGTTGCCAAAGGTTGAAGATGACAACTATTTATTATGAGTAGATGTTTATTGTGGGTGAATGTGAAACCAGATGGATGAATTTTTTCAAATATTTGGATGTTTTTGATGTTTTGAGGCTATTTTTTGGTATTTTCAAGATGTTTTATAAATGTTTGATTTTCAAAATTTCTAATGTTTTGCATTTTTTTGAGATTTTGACCAAGAACCTAACCTACAGACCTATCCTAGGGGCCTCAGGTGTTGATCAAAGATTAGCCTTGCCTACGTTATACACGCAGAGACCACGTAGTTCAATTGACATAGACTCGTTTATTGATGAGATATGAACAAATGGATTGCCAATTTATTATGACAAACTCCTAAAGGACTGACTTAGGTGTCTCGTGGGATGATCAAAGATCAACCTTGCCTACGTTCAAAGCTTAGAGACCCATACTTCAACAAGATGACTCTATTTTTGACTTTTTCTAACTTTTTGACCTATTTTGAGATTTTGATATGTTTTGAATGTTTTTGGGTTTTGTGATTTTTTGAAGTTTTGTGATTTTTCTAATTTTCTAAATGTTTTTGGGTTTTCTGATTTTAAGGAAGACTTCAAGAATATACACAAATTTGATCTAGTGTAGGTATAAGAATATGCCCCCAGTGTGGTGCAATAGACTACTCTGATACAAGTAGGACAAAATGACCTTAGAAATGGGTCAAGTAGTACTAGGAGGGATCATGATACAAACACAAGATCAATCTATGATGCATATGTGGATGGGTGATGGATGGAGATATGGAAGTGTGATAGATGAATGATGCAGAACAAGTCATAGAGATCATGGTGGATGGAAAGTGCTTATTTACATGAGGTGCCTGTTTGCCAGGTTTTCACCAAGGTACTTTCCCAAAGCGCCACCGAAGTGGTTTTTACTAGAGGATGATTTTTTTCTTTACTGTTTTCAATCCTTTTTCTATTTTTTTTTGGATTTTTTATATATTTTTATTTTTATTTGGATTTTTGGATTTACACCTTGGAAATTTTAGGCATAAATTTTTTTGAGATGGGAGTTATTGATAGGCTCTTGCAGAGGTTCACCTTCTGGTGTGGATAAATGATATGCTCTTGATTTGTAGCTTGTTGTGACGATGAAGGGCCTCGACCAATTGGGTTCAAACTTGCCCTTGTTGTTTGGATTTGGCACATTTTTCTTATTTTCCTTCAATACAAGCTCTCTAACTTGAAAGGTTTGACTCCTAATCTTCTTGTTGTAGCTTCACTTGAGACGGTTTTGGTAGACTTGCAAATGGTTTAAGGCATCCATGCACCGCTCATCTAGTAGTTCCAACTCATTCAATCATGACACCCAATATTCTTCATCAGTAATGAGATTTTGCAATGATATTCTTAAGGATGGGAGATTGATCTCAATGGGAAGGATGGATTCTAATCCGTAGACTAGGGAGAAAGGGGTTGCACCTGTAGGCATGTAGATACTTGTTCGGTAGGCCCATAAGGTAGGATTTATCTTTAAGTGCCAGTCATGAGCAGCGTCATTGACTGTCTTCTTTAGGATTTTTAAAATGGTCTTATTAGTAGCCTCAGCTTGGCCATTTCCTTGGGGGTAGTATGGATTGGAGAAGTGATGTTGGATATTAAAATTTTGGCACAAGTCTTGAACATCCCGGTTTTTGAAAGGTGTCTTGTTATCTGAGATAATGGCTTGAGGGACACTATACCAAAAAATTAGGTAGTTCAGGATGAACTTGGAAATTTTCTTTCCTATGATATAGGTCATGGGAATGGTCTCTACCCACTTCATGAAGTACTATGTGGTGGTGATGATGAACTTATGTCCACTGGATGAGGTGGGGGTGATTTCGCCAATGGGATCGAGCCCCCCTTGTGAAAAGGGCCAATGTGTAATAATTGGATGGAGCTCTTGAGCTAGTCCATGGATGAGATCCCCATGTTGTTGACATTGCAAGCACCTTCGGGCATAGTCGTGATCTTCCCTCTCCATTGTAGGACACTAGTATCCAGTCCTTGACAGTTTCTTAGCCAAGGTCATACCACTCGAATGTGATCCACAAATGCCATTGTGTACCTCAGTTAAAGCAATCAAAGCTTCCTCAACGTTTAGGCATCATAAAAGGGTTCCTTCAATACTCCTACAGTATAGGGTGTCTCCTAAGATAATAAAGCGGGATGACTTCTTGACAAATGTTCTTTTAAGGTTTGGGGTTATATCAACAGGGAGGACTCCTATTTTCAAGTAGGTGTATATGTCATGATACTAGGGATCACCGTGACCAATGATTTCACACATGAATTCAGACTCTAGTACCTCGAATGCTGGTACAAGAAGCTTCTCTACAAGGAATTCTTGCTTAGGGACATTGCGTGGGATATCTAGTATCGATACAATTGTTGCCTTAACATCTATTGCTTTGTTTTTTTCTCTTGGTATTTGCTCAAACATGATCTCAATGAAGAATTCTTTGAGGCTTTCCACCAATTTCTTGTATGGGGTCAATTTTTCATCCTTCATTTGGTAGTCGTAATTGACTTGGTTGATGATTAGCTATGAGTCTCCATAGACTTTGAGTGCCATGATCTGCCAATGTATTGCTATTCCAAGTCCTATGACAAGAGCCTCATATTCTGCAATGTTGTTTGTGCAAGGAAAAGACAACTTATATGACTTGGGTATGCAATCTTGTTGTGGTGTAATGAAGAAGATTCCAGCTCCTGACCCATGTTGTGTGTAGGATCCATCAAAATACATTTTCTAGTGATTTTCTATGCTTATGTTAAAGATGGAATCATTGGGGAATTCTGATATTAGTGGGTTCTCTGAATATATCAGCGCCTCTGCCAGCTGATTTGCAATTACTTGTCCTTTAATGGGCTTCCATTCTACATACTCAATGTCATGTTCTATTAGGATGATAACCCATTTAGTTGTTCACCCTGTGAGCATTGCTTTAGAAAGCAAATACTTGAGAGGATCTATCTTGGCAATGAGTTTTATCTGATGTTCTAGCATATAGTGTTAGAATTTTTATGCGGAAAACATGACTGCTAGGCAAGCCTTCTCAATGGATGTGTAGTTCAACTCGTGTCCCACCATGGTTCTATTGATGTAGTAAATAGATCTCTCCTTCCCATTTTCATCATGTTGAGCTAAGAGAGCACCAAGGGCTACTGCTGTTGTCAAGATATATAGGATCAATGGATTGCCTAGAATTAGTGGCATGAGAACTAGTGGTGTGAGCAAGTACTCCTTAATCTTATTGAAAGCCTAGTC
The DNA here is from genome assembly GCA_007258455.2 of Sequoia sempervirens. Lineage (NCBI taxonomy): Eukaryota > Viridiplantae > Streptophyta > Pinopsida > Cupressales > Cupressaceae > Sequoia > Sequoia sempervirens. The sequence goes on along the minus strand of VDFB02282427.1, from coordinate 12,899 downwards.
ACATTTCTCATCCCATTTATATGCTACTCCCTTGTGGAGTAGATGAGAATATGGGATAGCCTTATCTGCTAACTGTGCTATAAACCAACGAATAGATTGGAGTCTTTCCTGCAAACCCATCAACTGCTTCAAGGTTCTTGGTGCCTCCATCTTGAGAATTGCTTTCACTTTGGCGAGGTCTATCTTGATTCCTCTCATAGATATAATGTACCCTAGTAACTTTCCTAATTGTACCTTGAAGAAACACTTTTTTAGATTTAGCCTCACCTTGTATTCTTCTAGCTTGTCGAAGATGGAGCCTTGTGCCACTATATGATCCTGATGTTTCTTTGATTTGGCCAATATGTCATCCACATAGTCTTCCACAGTTTTGTGAATCATATCATGGAAGATTAGGGTCATAGCTCTTTGATAGGTAGCTCCTATGTTCTTTAACCCAAATGGAATCATGTTCCAATAGTATGTCTCCCATGGACAAGTGAAAGCCGTCTTGTGTTGGTCATCCTTAGCTATCATGATTTGATTGTACCCTGAGAATTTTGTCCATTAGTGATAGCATTTCATGCCCTGCTGTCATATCCACAATCATATCTATGTTTTAGAGAGGGATATCATCCTTGGGACATGCTTTGTTCAAATCTCTGAAGTCAGTGTAGATGTGGATGCCCCAATGGGCTTAGAGACAGGTACAAGATTTGAAACCCACTCTAGATAATCAATTGGTCATATGAAACTAGCATCAAGGAGCTTCTGTAATTCCATCTTGACCAATAATGCTATTTGTGGATGCATCTTTCTTAGTTTTTGTCTTACTAGTTTTGCTTCTAGATAGACAGCTAGATGGTGAACCGCAAATTCTAGATCAAGACTAGGCATGTCAGCATAGGTCCATGCAAAATTTATCTTTCTTTCTCTTAGAAATGCAGCTAGGATTTCCTATTCTTCTATCAAAAGTGATTATGCATAGAAGGTGATATGTGTCATTTCTTCTATTCCCAAGTTGACCGGATTGCACTTTTCTGCTAAGATTGTTGACTTCTCCTGATGAATAGCACTAAGGGGAAGATGGAATCCCTCATCCTCTAGTGCCTTGTAGAGGTTTTCACCATTGGATGCATCCTTTGTGTAGACATGCAAATTAGCATTATGCATTTGATCAAAATCACACTCATCCATTCATCAGGGTAAAGTCATCAGTTTAAATCAAATAAATCAAACTTGATCCTATCACCTCTTTGATTAAATAAATCAATCATTTATTTAATTAAATCTCAAATCATCATTCATCTCCCTTTGATTTGATTTAAATCCCTAAATCAAGTCAAAGTGGTCAAATCAGCCTAATCATCATCCTAGCTAATTAATCCTAATTTAATCTAATGCTAATCTCATCCCACTTGCATTCTCTAGATTTGGCCACTTGCACATGAAATTGCAATTAATTGATTTATCAAAATCTTTATTTTCAACTTGGCATAAAGGGAGAATATTCTCCAAGTTTGAATTTCCCCCCAAGTGGACATGTACACCCAACAGAGCATTTATGAGGCCTTACATGTCTCTTACATGTCCCCTTCCAAAGGTCAAACTTGGCATTCATTGCAAATTTGAATTCAAATTTCCCCCTCTTGGGCACTCTTCCCAAATCTTGCACATACATCAACCAATCACATGATGACAAGTGTCCTCAACTCATTGGCTTGTTTTTGATCCCACATTGGTCCCTCTTCAACACTTGGCATTTTGAAAATCCTTAAATAGGTGCATCATCCTCAAGCAAATCCTCCACAATCTCTTGTAAGGTCACTCTCTTCATTTGAGATTTGATCTTGTCTACTTAGCATCTCCATATCAATATCAATCATCATCATCTAAGCTTATCAATCAAGGATTGGGAAAGGGTCACTAGCACATGTGACACCAATCCAATATGAGATAGAGTTGGATTCTTGCTTCTTTGTGCTTTCACTTAGTTTTGGATTGCATTATGAAGCATGATTCAATATTTCATATGGATTCTATATCTATTTGCTTGATTTAACTAACAATACTCATGCTTGTTTGTTTTTGAGCAAAATGCATATTTAGGGTCTACACTTTGTTTTTACTATTATTGGGTCATAGAGTGCCACGGTGTGGTTTTCACTCAAATACCTACATATTATTCTTAAATTTTCACTTTTGCAACTGAGGGATTCAATCATCTCCCCATAGTACGCATGTTTGTTTAGCACAATGTTGAACCCAACTTTGTGATATCCACATGGTATAGTATCCTGCAATCCCATGAATTTTGAGAGAGCCTCATCATTTTCAAATGTGTCCAAAATTGGTGGTCCTCGTTGGTCGTAATTGATGAATTGGGGATAGACTAGGTTTAGCTCATGGGTTTGGTTGTTTGACTCAAAAGATAGGGTACTAATCATGAGAAGGGAGGAATCCTTGAATAACATGGGTAGATCAGTTATGGGATCCTCATCACACATCGGTTATGTCAAAGGTAAAGTTATCTAAAGGTAGACCTGTGAACACTGCTAACTGAAGAGGAGCTTTGACTTTTCTAATCAGGGAACTTTTTCCAAGTATGGTTATTTTTGGAGTACATCCAAGGACAAGATTACTTATACGCTTCTCAGGAATGATAGGTTCTAGAAGACCATTGTCATTTTTTCTGAGTTTCTTGTTCTTGTTATAGCCCCATCCTTGCATTATCTGTAGTCCTTTTCTATTATCATCCATGGGAAGATCAGGCACGAGACTTTCATCTTGGTACAATAGACTTGATATGTCCTTTTTCGTTTACCACTTCCCGACTTAGGTCCCTCCAACATCTGAATCTGGAGGGGTTTGCTTTGAAAGTTTGGGCTAAAGTTTTATTTGGATGAAGTTTCCCATGAGATCTAGGAGATTGAGGTAACTCTCCTATCATGAAGGCACTCTTCTTAACTTTGTAATCCCCACACCCATTGTCTTGGATAATGAATTTGATATCAAAGATGTCAGGAATGGTGGGTGTCTTTGTCTCAGAAGTGGAGGCTAAGGTAGATGGGTCTACATATGGAGTCGTAGGGCCTTCATCATTCTTTGGGACTTGAGGGATCTTGTAGTACTTGGCTTTCATGTTCTTGCAATAATAAAATGGCTCGGGATCACCATGGACTATGACCTCTTGATTTTGATAGGGAAACTTGACACATTGATGGAAGGTAGATGTGACAGCTTGCATTCCATGGATCCATGGGTGCCCCAAGAGGATATTATAAGGTAATTCTAGATCAAGGACTCGACATGTAGTTTCCATGATGGCTGGCCCTACTTGAATAGTGCCTTGAGAGACTCTTTCCTGATCATCATATGCCCTGATTGTAATACCTTTACCTTTTTCAATGACATCCTCAAATAATCCTAGATTCTTTATCAACTTGAGAGTACAGATATTCATACCCATACCCCCATCCACCAAGACTCTTTTGACTTTATTTTTATGGACTAGGACTTCAAGATGGAGTGTGTAGTTATGAGATGGTTGAGTTGGGAAGTCCTTATTAGAGAATGTTAGGAGATGTGGGGTGGTGATATGTCTGACCATAGCTCAAAACTAGTCTGCATCAAGATTTGTGGGGATAGTGGATGAATCCAATGCTTCTTCTAGGATTTTCCTATGTGTAGGTGAGATTTTCAACAACTCCATGATGGAGATCTAGGTAGGGGTTCTTTTCAGCTGGTCCAAGACATTATAACCATTGGGAATGGATTTTGGATTAGAGGCTGGGGCCTTGGATGGTTGGGATGGTTTTGAAATAGTAACCTTGCCACCACGTGTGGTGACTCCATAATCGGCTTTGGCTCCCTTAACGTTAACAACAGTGACCCAAATTCATCTAAGGATGCAACGACATGATCATAAACATGGTTTACATTTCCATACTTTTTCTTTCCATTGTTGTTCCATTTATTGTGATTTGGCATCATATTTGTGTATATCTTAAGGTCTTGATTTCTTGCAGGTTGTTCAACGTTTATGGTACTATCATCAATAAGGTCTTGGATCAAGTTTTTTAGTCTCATGCAACTGGCCATCATGTGTCTCCTAATTTTATAAAAATTGCAAAGGTGATTTTTGTTATACCATGGTGGTTTCACTTGGGGCTCTTGATAATTCTCATAAATGAGGATTTTAATGAGATTCTCTTGTACTAGTTTTTTCATGACAAATTCGATTGATTCCCCTAGGGGTGTGTATTTTTGCTTGGGGGGATACTTGTTTCGTGGGGGTGGTCCCCCTTGATTATTTAGATTGATGACCACTTGATTATTGGGTGGTTGTGATAATGTGTTGGCTTGTGTATTGTTTTAGTTATTGGCTTGCAATTGTTGATATGATTGTGTGTTTTGCCTTGGGGCATTGATTATAACTTTGGCATCAATGACACCATCATTAGTGACATTCTTGTTCTTTTCCCATGTGCGAGGTTTTTCGTTATAGCTAGTTGATGGGTGGTTGTCTTGATATTCTTGATGTGTGGGTGTCCCCCCTTGTTCAACAAGGGCTTTTTTGATGTTGAGCGCCTTGGGAATCAAATGGTCATATGTGGTGATGCATTGCATTTTTAGATGGAATGACAAGGTTTTTTTGAGATTGGTGATGATAGTACATATTTTTTGTTCTTCTGGCATGATCCATGATGGAGCTCCCAAAATTTGTGATTTCTGAGGATCCCATGGACTTTGTCTGCACATTAAATCATTATCCCTGTGGTTCGAATAGGGTTTTGTCTTTGAAGACCCTATGTCCTTCTAATTTCATGTTGACTTGCCCTACCGGTTTCCCGTCCTCTAAGTCATCACTTGAGCCATCATATTTGTTGAGCTACCAACCCCTTTGGTTTAGAGCGTCAATCACCCAGTTGGTCGTCGACTCTAATATTTTCCTAAAGTCGAGTTTCAATATTTTCCCAAATAACTTAGGCTTAAGTCATTCATATGTGAGGGTCAAATCATCATCGACATAACAATGGCCCCTTATTTAATGCTAACCTTGCCGTGTATGCAGGTTTAGAGATTCGAGACCGTGACCGGTTATGCAGTGCAAGGATAGCAAGATGAGGATGCGTGTCATTATATAGACGTGTGGCTCAGTCTCCACTATCTAGCTCACCGCTTGTGGTTCTAAATCGATGGTCAAGATCAAGCGTAGGGAACAATCTCTATCATTCCCCACCAGCCCGCAAGGAAAAAGTGAATGCTCGTTAAAGTTTGCGAGAGCAGCGAGATCCCGACACGTGGATTAATCCACTAGTTTGTGAGATGGGTAAATCTCATGGATAGATGAGTTGTCATTTGATTTGGACTGATGTTATTGGCTGAAGATAAATGAATGGATCACTATTGGAATTCAAACCTAGTCAACCCAACATGAACCGTTGGATCTACCACTTCATTAGAACATCGACGACTAACATTCAAAATTGAAAAACAGGCACATGATAGCCATTTAATTTTGTAACCAGTGGGCATTAATGATATGCTCTTTGCAAGAGCGATCAAATTGATCTCTATGCGTGTGGAGACTTAATTGTTGGTAATCATGAAGTATGATATTCATATTTCCATGCACTTGGGAAATAAACGGTGATAATATGCATGCCAATGAATTGCCCAGTTTGCGCATGTATTTTTATTGAGAATTGATGATTGTAATTGTCACATTTTTCAATAAATACAGTTTGAGAACTATTATTTATGCCATCACAATCAGTTGTCGAGTCTCTTGAGTTTGTGCAGAAAGCAAAGATTGTAAGTGCAGGTTCTTCGAGTTGTAGGATGAGTAAGTCTAGTGCTCCACTTGTTCCAGTGTGGAGGTCACCTTGACTCAATTTGTAGAAATCTTGTGGTGAAGACCTAGAGAAAACACATAGCATTCACAAGGATGCTCATGGTAAGGAATCTGTACCTATTGTTACTATGTGTAGCCACTAGTTGAGGAGTCAAGCTATGAATGCAGAGGTGATCAAAGAGAAAGGAAAAGAAGCTATTGGGCCTTCAAGAAAAAATTAAAGGAAAATTTGATATGGTCGAGGTTCCTATGGAAGGAAGAACTCTCCCATCATTATCTCTGATAGCTCAACTAATAGTGAGACTGAAATGAATTTGAGATATCAATAATATCTCGCAATGTTGAACCAACTGGCTCCATCAGAGGAAGAGGTGCTCGCAGTTCCTCCCATTGCTGTGAAGACTCCAAGTGGACATGAGTACTCAAAGGTTGGCATAGATAAGAATGAAGAAGGATTTGTGGTTTCTCCTCCTCCTGTTGCAAGAACACAGAGCAAGCGTGTGTAGCGTGGCTCCAGTGTTGGTTCTGTGTAATGAAATTGCTTTCAGGATTGTGAAATTTTGTCATGAAAATGAAGTTAAGTGTGGGTTTTTTTAGTTTTTTGGCATTGGTAAGTCTTGTACTGAGCATGGACATTTGAAATTATTTTTTGTGATGACTATGCTAACCATGGATGTGGATTGATGGGTTATGCCAACAGTAAAGGCTAGTTTTGGCAGTATTAGCACATTTTGATGGTTACACATTTTGCCTCCCTTTTCTGACAAATGATTACTTATTTTGTTATGGGGAATTTTGAAATGTAGCTGAAATTCAAGTTGAAATGAATTTTTTTAATGTTGTATGCATTTCAATTCAGAAGCTTGTTTGCTCCCTTATGTTATAAAAGGGAATTTGGGGCTCATTGGCAAGGGGTTCTAGTTTTTTTGAGTCTTTAGGTCCAACATACACAAATGGTAGAAAATATAAAAAATACCAGTAAATAGAATAGTTGAATCATCTTGGCTTGTGAGCTATGCATATGTAAATCTCAAATAGTCTTATAGAAATTATTGATATTGAAACAAATCTAATGCATAAGGCATACACTCTCCTTTATAAATCATATTGAAAATTTTGAATAAAATATCAAGCATATTATGCTCATCTTTAAACACTTTGTTTGAATGCATGCTCTTATTTCTGCATTAGTTTAAGGAATCAATTAAATGCTCAAGTGAGGTCATGAATTTGTGAGGGTTTATGAGGATTTGGTAAGAAGTGATGCTTTATGTGTAGTGAGTTTTCATAATGCAAAGCCTTGTGAAAATAGTCTAGAAATATGAGATTTAAAGAATTTCTATATAATTGATTGTAAGATGTATGACTCCATCGCCCAATTGATGAAGGCACTCATCTATTTATCAGGGTATTTGACATTTGAATGATAATAATAGTATATCAGATCGAGGATTCAGGATTAGAACAAAAATATCTTAAAATTTACTTACCATGAGGCATGTGTATGAGATATTTTCTTGTTCTGGGTGAATTGATGGTTATTTTCTTGAAGATTAGCCAACCTTTGAGTGAATTATATCATTTATCCCTCATTGGAATTGATCTGTGATTTCCTATGTCAATCATTGAGATAGAAAAATGGAGTGTTATAGGAACACCCTCCTAGGTCCCACAAAGCCTAAAGTGTAGAAGATTTTAGTCTTCAACTAAATCTTGTCAGGTTTCCATTCATTTTAAGGGTCTTGAGTATAGGAGTTGGCTACTCTTTAGAGTTTCCTTAGGTGTACTAGAAAAAACACCAACAAAATGGTGAATTTGCTAGGGAAATCCTCATTATCCAAACATGGATACAAGATGCAGAGTCAAGTGGTGATGTGCATCTGAACGTCTTGTTCAGGTATTAACAAACTCTTGAACTTGGTAGACAATTTGAGTGCAACAAAGATTGAAGGATCTGAACGTGACTGTTATGGAAGATAGCCCAGAACATGTTCTATTTGTAAAGAAACTTCATCTCATTTGAAGTTCAATCCTCTGAAAGGAGGTGGCGACTTTGACTCAAAGAACCTAATAAAGCATACATCAATTGGTAAGATCTATAGTTTTAAAGACAAAGGATAGTCAACCATTGCAAATTACCAAGAAAATTTGGAGAAGTTTGAGCATATTATGGGTAAATCAGGGTAAATTTCCCATGCTTGAGATGTAAATGATTCCCTAATAGGTGAATTAGCACTAGATGAGGGAATATTAGTGATAGTTTAGTATGCCTTTGTGTATAAGTTGAAATTTGTGCATTATGATGAACGAAGCACGCTATATTATTAGATCTTAGGTAGCATTTATAAGGAAAATACATGCTAGAAACCTAAGAGTGCAGTTGCAAAAGGAATTGAGGTAATATTGTATAATTTCATGGTAAATTCTAAATTCCTTTTCAAGAATCAAGGATGAGTTGCCAATTTGTGCCACCTAATGTAAATATTGATAGGTATAGGGCCCTCAACTTTAAAAATGTTTGTGGTTACCCAAATATTATACCACCAAAGATTAGGGACAAAATACCAAAGTTTAGTGGTTAGAAGTCAGAATCAACGAGTAAGCATGTACAAGAATTTGTTGATGTGATCGGGGATTATGAGATAGATTTTGAAGATGTGGTTATGAAGTTATTTGTTCAATCCTTGAAAGGAGATGCAAGAGATTGGTTCTCTTTCTTGTCAATGTCTTTTGTACATTGTTGGAGTGAACTTAAGACAGTCTTCATGGAACAATTTGGTGAGAGAATAAATCCAAGTGTTGCAAGGAAGAATTTCATGGAAATCTCTAGGGATAAGGAGGAGTTGATCCCTGCTTTCAACCTCAGATTTGCAAAGGTCATAAGAGATGTCCCTGAACACATAAGGCTAAACGATGCAGAATGTTTGGTTGTGTATTTAGGAGCATTTGATAGTAAGATGGGATTCTTGTTGAGAGATAAAGAACCTAGTACCTTACAACAAGATTACTAAAATGCCATGGATATTGAGAACAATTTAAAGTACTCAATCATGAGGGGGCATATGACTGCTAGTCTGAATGACCCTAACAAGATTCAAACTAGTGAGCCAAACCAGTCAAGAGGTAAAAATGTTTGTCAGAAAAAAGATTGATCGGGTGTTATATCTACATTACATCCACAAGATGTAGAACAGGAGCAAGCATCAACCTCATATCAACAAGGATTGGGAAGGGTTGACTTAGAATTCTTTTCCAAAAAGTTGTATGAAATGAAAATACATGAAATGAATCATTGTATGATTTGTTTTCAAGATTCCTAGATGTTCTAATGAAGATACCCAAGGGTGTTAGACCAAGTGACTTAGTGTACATCAATTTGTTTTGTGAAGCTTACGAATTAGGATTAAGCCAATTTCCTGAGAATTTGAAGCCCCATAGTTTTGATCAAGTAGTGGACTAGATAAGCACTGTGGAAGATATTGATCATAGTTATATGCCCCATGTTATTTCCCAAAATGTGGGCCATAATTTCCATAGTGAGGAGAATAAAAAGCTAAGGTTGACATGTCAAGAAGATGCATCATAATGTTCATAGTTAGTGGATGACTATTGTCATTTTACAAGTAATCAAGATGTAGGCTCAAGCAGTAGTGATGACGATGATGAAGCAGAATATGAGGATAAGAAAAGAGTGTCTAATTTCTTTCCTTGGGATGTCATTGGTTGTGAGAAAACACCAGATATTTAGGATGAAACCTCACATGTTGATCCAATCAGGAATAATGAAGCACAAATCAGTGATAGAGATGCACCTGGTCTCAGTTATATGGCACAAATAAGGAATCAAAGAGATGAGATCGAGCTTGGCCAATATTTTGTTGAATATGATTCTTCTTATGAAATGGAAGTGGAATCCTTTGCTTCAAGCAGGGGATATGCCAATAGCCTTGAAGGGGTGTGCTTCCTAGGCAGTGAGCAATTCTCTTTATGTGAGGAATTTTTTGAACGTGGGTCAATTGTCATGAATGAAAATGATGAAGAGGATACTGAAAGTTTTTCTCTCTATTCCTCAAGTGATTACATTGATCTTGAATGCACAAATGATCAAGGATATTGGGATCCTGACATTGAGGAGGATGAGGTACATTTGATCATCATGAAGATATGGCAGAATCCTTTATTTGATGAACCTCCAATAGAAAGTGAGGTTATAAATGGTGATTCGTATTGGTGTAGGAACAATCTTATTTTTGAAGAAAATACTGATGAGTACTTGGCAAGCACTACTAGTAAAAACAAGAGCCAATGTGATACTGAGGTAAGAAAATTTTCTTTTGAAGATGTCAACCATGACTTAATAGTTTCCCAACTAAATGGAAGATGTGGCGACACAAACATTGACGAATTAGTTTACCAACATGTGATTGAGCAAAATGTACCTGAAAAGCATCAAGAGAATGACTTAGCCTTGTTGACATCTAAATGTGATAATGGCTCACCTGATGAAAAAGTTCAAGACTATGATGGTAGTATTGAATACAGTGTTGCTATCAAGGGAGATGCATATGATTATGTTGATTCTCCTATGGTATCTAGTAATGTTCTTGAAAAGGTGGTTGAAGTGTCAGCCACTCATGTTCCACATGATGATATTTTCCCTAACATAAAAGGAAGTCCACTCTTAGGTGACCAAAAGGTAAATCAAGATGAATGCATTGATATTCAAGAAATATCATTTTATATTGAGGAGAAGGAATTATTTGATGATTCTATAGAATGTGTTAATATTACAAGATTACTAGATCCATGTGAGGAGCAATTCAAAGGTGTTGACAACCAGAGGAATGAGGTTAGTCAGTATGAAGTTGCATTGGAATTTTTTGCAGATGTTCCATACCTTATGGATCTTATTATGGAACTTCGTTTATCCCATGAAGACAACATTTGCGATAAACAAAGTGGAGGTATGTCTGATATTGTATTTGTTTTCCTTGATGATATTAAAGATGATCCTAGTCTAAACTAGATTGTCTTTGAAAGGTTCCAGTTTGATGAACAAATTGAATTTGAAGGTGCACTTCATGACTATATGGAATATGAGGGTTTTATTTTCCTAGTTCAGTTTGATGAACCTATAGTGGAGAGGAATGATGAATGGGGTAACATTACAACAAATGAAATGGATAGTATTAATTGTGATGATGCTAATGGCCTAGAATTGCACCATGTACATGTTGACCCATTACCAGTAGAGTAGGCCAAAGTTTTTGATAGAGGAAAGGCTGTCCCTGAATTTTTGGGGGCCATAGGCTTCTTCTTTGAAGAGTGAAGCCAATTGTGTGAAAAGGGATTCTCATGGAAATGAATTGCAATGTATATTCTGTGAATGGTGTACATAGGTTTGGTTCAGTTTGTTTGCTCTCTGCTGTGTCTGTTTGCCTTATCTGGGAAAGCTCCTGGGTTTTGTCTTCTACCCTGGTCTGCTTCTCCTTGAGATCTGGATTCTTGCTATGTCCACTGGGGGTATACGTCCCCGAGCATGAGCCATTGATGAAGCTCCCAAAATTTGTGATTTCTAAGGATCCCATGGACTTTGTCTGCACATTAAATCCTTATCCCCATGGTTCAGATAGGGTTTTATCTTTGAACACCCTCTGTCCTAATTTTGTGTTGACTTGCCCTATTGGTTTCCCATCCTCTAAGTCATCACTTGAGCCATCATATCTGTTGAGCTACCAACCCCTTTGGTTTAGAGCACCGGTCACCCAGTTGGTCATCGACTCTAATATTTTCCTAAAGTTGGGTTTCAATATTTTCCCAAATGACTTAGGCTTAAGTCATTCATGCATGAGGGTCAAATCATCATCGGCATAACAATGGACCCTTATTTAATGCTAACCTTGTTGTGTGTGCAGGTTTAGAGATTCGAGACCATGGGAAATGATCCCAGCCATACCCTTCCAGCTCATGGATGTTAAATGTTGGCCGGTTATGCAGTGCAAGGATAGCGAGATGAGGATGCATGTCCTTATACAGACATGGGGCCTAGTCTTCGCTGTCTGGCTCACTACCTATGGTTCTGAACCGATGATGAAGATCAAGCACAGGGTACAATCTCTGCCATTCCTCGCCAACTAGCAAGGAAAAAGTGAATGCTCGTTAAAGGCTACGAGAGCAGTGAGATCCTGACACATGGATTAATCCACCAGTTTGTGAGATGGGTAAAGCTCATGAATGGATGAGTTTTCATCTGATTTGGACCGATGTTATTGGCTGAAGATAAATGAATGGAGCACTGCTAGAATTCAAACCTAGTCATTCTGACATGAACTGTTAGATCTACCACTTCATCAAAAGATTGACGACTGACATTCAAAATTGACAAATAGGCACATGATAGCCGTTTAATTCTGCAACCAGTGGGCATTAATGATATGCTCTTTCCAAGAGCAATCAAATTGATCTTCGTGCATGTGGAGACTTAATTGCTAGTAATCATGAAGTATGATATGCAAATTTCCATGCACTTGGGAAATAAATGTTGATAATATGCATGCCAACGAATTGCCTAGTTTGCATGTGTATTTTTATTGAGAATTGATGATTGTAATTGTCACATTGTTCAATAAATATAGGTTGAGAGTTGTTATTTTCACCATCACAATTAGCCATTGAGTCTCTTGAGTTTGTGCAAAAAGAAGAGATTATAAGTGTAGGTTCTTCGAGTTGTAGGATGAATAAGTCTAGTGCTCCACTTGTTCCAGTGCGGAGGTCACCTTGACTCAATTTGCAGAAGTCTTGCGGTGAAGACCCAGAGCACACACATGGAATTCACAAGGATGCTCATGGTGAGGAATTTGTACCTATTGTTACCAGGTGTAGCCATTGACTGAGGAGTCAGGTTGTGAATGTGGAGGTGATCAAACTAAAAGGAAAAGAAGCTATTGGGCCTCCAAGTAGAATTCAAAGGAAAATTTGATATCGTCAAGGTTCCTATGGAAGGTAGAACTCTCTCATCACTATCTCTAATAGCTCAGCTAATAGTGAGACTGAAACAGATTTG
>VDFB02282426.1:0-26568 GCA_007258455.2 Sequoia sempervirens | reverse complement strand
AATGACATTGATCCATATTCAAAGTGGACTGCCAAGGATGAGGATGTCATGTTCAGTAACAAAGATCTTGTTGAAATGGCGAGATAAGCAGCAACAATAGAGGAAGTGGAAGCACTAAAAGATGACATACTTGATGATTCATTCAATCTCGAGGATGATGATTTAAATATATATCCCAATTTGAGGATGACTATTGCTAGGAGGAGGAGGAAGAAGTTGTTGACTATTATACAATATTTGAGAATGTGAAAGTGGAGTGTTCAAACGATATGACATATCTAAACATTGATTCATGAAAAAATGATAATCAAAATAGAGTATGCACTTTATTTAAGTCTATTTTATGTGTTTATGCAATCTTATTTATTTTCCGAGTTTGAGTTTTTGAACCATGGTATGCATACTTGTACTAAGACAGCAGGTTTGATGATGACATTTCTTTCAGTAGAGGGAAAACAGCTGAAGTAAAAGGTATAGGAGAGTTAATATCTTTCACTAATAGTTCAAGCGTCAAATTGATTGTAAAGGCTTTGGGGCATTCTCAACCTTAGCAGATGCTTGTAGGGAATCTGGTCTTTATTTGAAGCAGTTCTGTATATGGATAATCTATGCTGAAAAACATTGCACACAAGATGGTCCTGCATTGTTTTAAGTTGAAAGTGGACTTTGGATGTTTATAGAATCATAGAATTTGAAGAAAAAGAAACTTGTACAAAATATATCTCGATACATTGAATGAGGATTAGGCAATGTAGTGAGCGGAGTTTTTGAAACTGATGGTTTTGCATTCTTCACAAGTTAATTTGCAAGATTATTTTCTACGAAAGATTTAACTATCAATTTCATTTCCAAAATGTTGTAACACCCTTTATAATTATCTATTTTAGCCCACATTTTTTTAATGTTAAGTATAAAGAGGTCACACAGGGAATTCTGTTTTCATGTAAAATTATTAGGAAATGCACTTGACTTCTGAGTATGGTGCAATTTGGTATTTTTCAGAGTAAAGATTCTCTTGGAAGATTTTGCTTTTGATCATCATGATTGGAATTTCCTGCAAAGTGCATGCTGAATTTTTGTACAGATAAGTGCCCTCAACCAATAATACTACATACAGAGATCGTAATTCAGAGAACTTGTTGCTTGTTTCTCCTGATCTAAAACTCCAAAGTATAACTAACTATATTTTGGCTGGCTATAAGAGAAACTCAATAAGCACATGATTGAACATTTCTAAATATAACACAAGTAGACAAGATGATAATTTATTGCCTGGATTCTGGTACGAGAAGCTGTTTGAACTTTGTTTGAACTTGATTTAGTTCTTAGGATAAGGTGGGGGCTGATGTCCATTGCTAGCATTGGATTCCTTGATTCAAGTACAATAAAACTAGAAGCATCTAACCTAAATTGAACTATCCATCTTCATCTTGAATATTTCCTACAATTGGAATACTTCAGTAGTGATATGGAGATAATCAATATTTTTAACTCTATGTATATTTATGTCCTCAAAGCCTGGTAAAAATTCCATTCCATATCATCTATGCCTAGCCATGCCACCTAGAGTTCAGAGAGTCCTTTCTGAGGCCTTACTGCATATGACTGTTTCTGCATGTCAACATCCAACATTTCGGTGCATGTATAGTATGGGAAGCATGCCACACTAGTTTGTATCTATTCAGTAGTGGTTTGATTCTTTTATTTATTCTTTCTGATAATTTTTCTTTTGTGAAAAATTTATTTCTTGCACTGCTAACATATTGTTTTCATATTTTGTATATGAAAATTCAAACCTAATTCTCCCAAGGGGATCTTAGAGCCTACTAGAGGCTTAATCCTGACAGTGATTTTTTTAGCATCATAAATATGGTTATAGTTAAATATTTTTCAGCATAAAATCAAAAAAATAGTTTGACCATGATATTTTTTGAGTTTTCTTTTTAAACTTTGGTCAAAACATTTTCTATATTCTATATCTCCATATTCATTTTTTTTGGTTTTGTGCAAGGTTTGCCAGAGGAAATTTTCTCATTCAACAATCTGATCTGATTTGCACACTTTACTGTTAATGATAAGTTACCTATCTAGTTTAAGGATTTGGAGATCTTCCTATACAAATGAAATTAAAACTTTTGTTCAAAACTTGAACTGAATATCAGAGGGATAAATTTACATTGGAGAGAAAGAACCCAGGTACAGTCATCCTTATCAATCAAGTAGATTATAGGCCAACCTTTATAGGTCCAAATGTCCTGCGTAGATGGGAAAGTAATGTCACAAATATATCAAATCTATTCTTGTTGGCTTCTTCCCAAAAAGCATTGTGCTTTGGTCTCTACCTTTTTTTTCTCATTGGTACTTTGGCATGTTATAAGCAAGGGAAAAGTAATTTGAATTAGGTCATCTTCATTTTGCTTGATTTTCTGCTTCATATGATCAAATTCTCCCTTCTTACCTCAACTGTAACAAGACCAGGATTGTGGATGAAAATTCTTCATTCAAATATGAAATAGAAGGTAATGTGTCAACCAAAGATTCTGTATTAGAAAGCTTAACCTACAGAGCAGTATTCTCAATAACTTGATGTACATTAGAAATTAGATTTGGAGATGCTCCTTGTGTTCAAACCTCAATTACTATATTTTGGAGATGTATGTTTTTGTGATTGGTGTTATTCTTTATGCTTTTGAAAGCTCATCATTTTTTAATTTTTGTTCAGATTTCAGATCAACTGCAGGATCGGTTTTCATCAAGCTTATCATTACCTAAAATTTGTGAGAATTTTATAAAAGCAGCTCATGATCCTCGCATTGCTGGTATTTATCTTCATATTGAACCACTGAGCTGTGGGTGGGGTAAAATTGATGAAATTCGCCGACACATTCTTGACTACAGGAAATCAGGTATTTCTGATTTGTAGTAGATAACCTCATTAATTACTTTTTGTCTCTTGGAATAAGCTTAGGCTTTTTTGATATATTATTCATGTTTTTCAAATCATGGGGACGGTTTCATTCTTTTATCCATTGAAAGAATTGTTTCTTTACTATACAAAATTGGGGTATGAAGGAATGGAGTGAAGAAATCTCCCAAAGACATTTAGATGAATTTTTGCTCTTTGATAAAGTGTGGGCTCTTCACAAACTCCAATTCTTTTACCTGTGATTTGAAGAAAATGTTCATTGACCTGTAAATGCTACCATGCTAAATGAGAGAGCAAATATTGCATTACCAAAGCCAAATCTCCCTTGAATAAATCACTTTGTTTGTATTAACAATGGAATCAAACTGTTGCAAAGCTTTTTTTTTTTTTCTCTTAAATGGCCCCTTGGTCCATTTCTTCAACAACTTAGAAGGGCAATCATATTTCCCTGCAATGGCACTTGCAACTGAACTTTTAGTTTGTACAGTCTCTTCCCCTTCTCGATCATGCTCGCTACAAACAAAACAGCGATATAAACAAAAAATAACAGAAAAATATACTAAAAATTTAAAAACTGGCATGTGCCAGTTACACTCATTTAAATTAAAATTCATTTTTTAAAGTTAAATTGCAAGAAAATAAATAAACAGCACTTAAAACAGTGAGTGCCAAAAATGAAACAACAGATTGACTTAAGCCCTTTTCATCAACCTTTTTTATTAGCCCAATTGCCAAAAAAGTAAAAAGTAAAAACATAATCTATCACTAAAATTCAATTAACCAATTTTTTTAAAAAAATTAACACATTGAAGTCTTACCCAATGGACAGTGAGAAAAAAACATTTTCCAGTCATTCCATGTGTTGAAAAATCAGAATGAATAAAAAATCTATTTTGAAAGAAAATAAAAAATGAAAAATTCACAAAATATGAGCTTGGAAATTTCAAAGGAAAAAATCAGGTTTCAGCTTTCAAGTTAATGTGCATACCTTGTTTTGTCCTGCAAGAAGGGCGAAGACCTTCCTCTTCTTTGTGTCTTTTCTTCTTCTTCTCTTTTCTTTTACCCTCAACTTTTGGTGATTGAAAAAATGCAATGGGCTAGGGATTTACATGGTTTTTAGGTTGGGTGGCCTTGATGGGGTCCCTTTAGGGTTTGAATCAATTTTAAATGCTTTTTTTATTTAGGAGTACTCTTTTATTTGTGCTTTTAAAAGTAAGTGAAAACTCGGGCTTCCCGTGATGGGGCTTGAGGGATGTCAAGATGTCTTTGGTTGTTCCACTCGATGCTAGAGCATCCCTCAAGCATAGATGTGATGAGCCCTGCTGGCTCTCAGCTCAAAACCCTCAATTTCTTAAGTCTTTAGATGTTTTTTAAGTTTTTTAGAGAATTCTTAGTAGACAGAAGAGAAGGGCCGCAGCATATTTTTGCTTGTAAAATGAAATTTAAAGCAAAATCTCACAAATTGGAAATACAGAAGCTGTTATTATACTAAAACAATTAGATTATGCATAACAGACATACCCGAAAATCTCCAGTTATTTTAAATAAAGAAATGGCCAGATCTACAGCTGGAAATGATGAAATCAAGCATGCAAGTACGCCATGACTCTAGAGATGGATTCTCCTGCTCAGAAACTGGTCACAATGCTCTGAAATGACTAGGCGCCAATGATAAGAGCTAAAACCCTCACAAAAAGAAGGCGTTTCTCTTTATTACTTCACACGCCTTTTTCAAGGCACACATTCCAAGGCAGGCCGTACGGCTATGAAAAGGAAAGGTAGAATCTCTGATGAAAAAAGTCTCTGAACTGTAGAATGATGCGCCTCCAGTAGAAACCCTCAAGTTATTGCAAAGAACAAACAACTGCATATATGAAACCTCTGTCTGCAACTGTAGAACCTCTGTGTGAAGCTCTCAACTGTACTGATTCAGCTGATCTTTCACAGCCTCAAAAGTACTCAACACTGAAGAGTTTTTCGTTCCTCAATGGACAAATTGATCATACCCTGGTCACAGGAGAATGCTCAGAAGAAAAATGCACAAGGCAAATTGAAATAGTCAAAGATATGAGTTTCAATTGCCAGGAAATGCTTTATACCAATTGGCACGCATTTCAAGAAAGTACGGCCTTTGCAATCATTAAAATATTTTAATATTTTAATATAACCTTTTTCAATAGTTGCCATAAAATACTTTGAGCACACTTTTTCAATATTTTAAGTTATTAAAATATTAAAATCCCCTTTTGACATTTCTTAAGTGATATAAAATATTATTAAAGTCAATGTGACTTTAATAAAAGGCGTATAAGTTAATAAATTAACTTAATCACTTAAAATTCCATAATATGCTCAAAACTCAGGATAATCTCGTGCCGTCAGAAGCTGTGAACTCCTGGAATGCCAACGCTCGCTGTGATCCAAACACTGTCCAATCGAAAACAAGAACAACCGTAAACTTCCACGCATCATCGACTTCTATCCAAATCAAGTTAGCTCAATAAGGTCCAATAAAAGTGCCAACTATCGCAAAACAAGATCGGGCGTTGAAACAGGGACATTACACATGATAAAAACATGGAACATCTTGGGGATGCTTGTCCATATCTCCATGTCCCCATGTGGTGCCAAATATCCAGAATGGGATGCTAGGCCCTTGGTATGCAACTGCAGGGTTGTGTCACTTTCCTGGGAAACATTGATAATGATTGTACATAGGTACATTAATCTTTCCATTAAGGTGATTGGATTTGCCTAAAGTATAGAAGATTATTTTTGCTACTTAATGTAAACAACTGTAAAAGGTCTGTGTTTTCATGTTATTTCCTTTCGGCCTTTGGTAGACGTTGGCCTAAAAGCCATCAAAGCTTATTTGTGAAATTTTGCATCCAAGAAGTTCAATTTGATTTAATTGCTAATAACTGATAGTTTTTTGTTAACAAAAGTCTTGTGTATCTTTTAATGCATTCCTTAGTTTGAGTGTTGCTATCATTTCAATTTTATTTTAGTAATTTACCTAACATAGTTCTTCTACAGGTAAATTTGTTGTATGTTACATCCCAGTTTGTGGTGAAAAGGAGTATTATCTTGCTTGTGCATGTGGAGAGTTATATGTTCCACCTGGGGCATACATTACATTATATGGCTTGAAGGTTCAAGCATCATTTCTTGGTGGTATGTTTATGTTAATTTGAGTATCAGGAATTAACTGCTTATTTGTTTTAAGAGAAACTAGATGACTCTTTTAGGATCATGCCTTCCTCCTTATCTTTGTCTAAGGGCTACTAGAAGTGGTAACGAGTCTTCATCAATGACTGTTCTCTGAATTAGTTTCTTCTAAGTGCTTTGTTTTAGGAGATCAAACTTCAAATCTGATGGATAAATGTTAGTTCATGATGTAAATTTTCATTTTTTTTGGTCAAAATGAAATTATCAAGTATACCCTCCACATATGCTATATTGTTTATGGATATTACAAGATTTAGCCTAAGAAGCATCTTTGTTCACAGAGCTTGTCCTTAATCTAAGCTAAAACACATATTTGTTAAACCAGGCAAAAAAATGAATGTTGTAGTGCTGGTCTAAAAAGCATGTTTGTTTGTTTTCTTACATCCCTTAAGGCTTGATTCCTATTTGCAGTAGATTTTCTTGATCTACTGAGAAGTGAAAACTTGATAACTTTATTAGTGTATTTTTTAGCACTGAGTTCTTTTGCAGATATATTATCTTTATACTCTAATTTTCAACCATTATATGTATGTATGCTAATAATTGAAAATGCTCACTTTGCTTTTTAGGAGTTTTTGAGAAAATAGGTGTACAGCCTCAAGTTCAACGTATAGGAAAGTACAAAAGTACAGGTGATCTGTTGTCTCGGAAGAACATGTCAAAAGAGAATTGTGAGATGCTGACAGCTATACTCGATGATATATATGAGAACTGGGTGGAAAAAATATCATTTGCCCAAGGTATTCTGGTGGAGCTATACTGTTTACTAAAGCATTTATTTTGCTTCCTGTTTGCTCTTTCTGGTAGATACTTTTGTTCTCCAACTTTTCTTGTATCAGGTAAAACAAAGGGAGATATAGAGAATCTTCTTAGTGAAGGTATTTATAAGGTGGAAAGGCTAAAGGAAGAAGGCTTGATTAACGATATAAAGTATGATGATGAGGTCAGGATTTTTTTTATAGAAGCACTCTCCTTGTAAAGAATATTAAATCAGAGACTCGAATTTTTTATCAAGTACATATAGTTTCGTTTTGATATAATTGAGTCTGACTGCAGTGAAGTTTTTCTGTTTTATTTATGGAGTTAAGGAGGATAAAGACTTGTATATCTTGTACCTTATAGCTCATGCTCCATTATATGCCATTTCTCAAAGGCATTTCACATTTTGTCTATATGGCTTTGAGGGTGTTAGTCTGATTTATCAGGGAAAAATATCAGTGGTACAAGCTAGAGGTAAAAATAAAAGATTTTGTTTAAGTAGAGTTTGTTTTTGTAAAATCATGATATCATATTTTTTAGATGCATATAAGATCAATAGTCTTCATTTCAATAATAAAGCAATGGGACAGGGTAGATAAGAGTCCCTGGCAGGTGGACATTTCCAAAAGACATGATCAACCATTTCATTTCTACCACTATATGTATGAAGTCTTGAATTGATTGCTAATTGTTGATGGATTATTAACCACTCAAAAAATTTTATGCTTGAAAGAAGCTCATGCTTCCTAAATAGACTGGCACCTTCTTTTCCAACATGCTTCTGTATCCCTCATTCCCCTTAATTTGTTTAACTGTGAAGCAAGATTAGTGTTGTGCCTCATTGGTTTGTAAAATCCTCTCTAATAGTTGTAGAAGGCATTTCCACCTATAGAGTCATTCAAAATATGTACACTTTATTTATGCAATTGTATGTGCTCATACACTTGCTCTTTCTACAACAGTATTTTATTTGTTAAAAAAAATGGAGACTGCCGGGGGGACATTTAACCATCCCTGTGTTGGTCAAGGGACATCTTAATGCAATGAACTTCTAAATGTAAATGAAAAAATCCTAGAAAGTTACAACAAATTCACTAATATGAAACAAGAGAACAATTTGGAGAATATAGGCAAGAGAATGTAATGTATTAATGTTCGTGGTGCCACTGTGATGGGGCATTCCTCCAATAGAGCACCGACTCCAAATACAATATTTCAAGATGACTCTCCCTTGCTTATGCACCACAACATATAACACTTATCTACCTACAACTACCTCCTCCTCACACATGTTGGATAAATGCAATATATAGCACTCAACTACCTACAACTACCACTTCCCCACATATGTGGGACCGATTCTTCTATTCTAATTAGCTATTTGAATGACTTACAAAGCATATGCACCCAAGCCTCTATTGATACCTAATACATATATTGGAAAGGGCTTCCGAACATTTCCCCCTTTTAAAAAAGCTTTGACCTCAAAGCTTGACATGAAGGAACTTCATCAAAATGTTTGCTGGTTCCTATATTGCATCTTCAGGCTGTATTCTTTTCCACTGTGCTAAAATCTCCTCAATAGCTTGATTGTGAATTTGCCTCACTTGTCTAAGATTGTCTCTATATCCAAAGGGATTGACCATGTGGCTTGCCCAATAACTTTCTTGAGACAGGAGACATTGAAGACTATCTGTGAAGAGGGTTGAAGTGCTAGCTAGTGTGCCACATCCTATGCGCTCGATCACCTAAAAAGGGCCATAAATTTGAGACTCAACTTATAACCAACCTTGTCTTGGAATGAGGACCTTTTGTAAGGTTATAGCTGCTGAAAGACAAAGTCTCCAACCTCAAAACTGCATTCTGTCTTGTGCTGATCCTCCTGCTGCTTCATATTGTTCTGAGCTTGATGAAAATTCTCCTTAAGGATTCTGAGAACCTTTTCCTTTTGAGATAGGGAGTTATCAATACTTGGGAACTACTTGGAACATAAGAAGCCAAAGAGGTGGGGACTAGCCATATAAGGCCTCATATGTGGTCATCTTGGATGCACTATGATAAGTGTTATTGTATCACCATTATGATAAGTATAATGGAATTATAATTTGAATATAAAATTCAAAGTGTTGTAGCTTTACACATCTTCTTAGAGATTGCCAATGCTTCATACTGCATAGAGCATGGTAGAGAGCAGATTTTGGTAGCTTCATATCTCTTCTTAGAGATTACTACCTTCTTTGTATCATAGCATAGAAGAAATTGTGTTACCTTTTCTTAGAGATAGCTGTACATATTAAAGTATTAAATGTAATATTAATGGCCATGTTAGCTTTAGTTAGTTGTAAGTTTACTTTTAGTTAACTTAGTTATCTTTTAGTAACTTCTATCTACGCTTTAGTTTGTTTTAGCATCTTTCAATTAATTGCTTTAGTTTGTTTCAGTTAACGATGGTTTCTTTTTAGAAACATCGTCTTATTTCTTTTATATGGAGTATTCCTCTCCTTTTGTAATTATGCAATAATGAATATCAATTATCATTTCATAGTATCAGAGCTTAGGCTCAAATCTGTTTTTTGACAGATTTTTTAAGCCAATTTTTTTTTAAAATAAAAAAAAAATCAAAGGAATTTCTGTGAGAAATTTTGTGAGCCGATTTTTTTTTGAAAATCGAAAATTTTTTTGAAAGAGATTTTTGAAAAAATTTATGAAGAAAATTTTGAGCCAATTTTTTTAAATCGGAGGGTTTTTGAAGCCATTTTTTTGAAGGGCGAATTTGGAGAAGATTTTGTGAAGATTTTTCATGCTTATTTTCAAGGGTTTCTAAGGCGTTTTTTTTTTGAAGAAAATTGTGGTTATGTTAGGTTAAAAGCTGCAGCCCCTTTCTGGTGGATATCGAGGGTTTTCTTTTAAAAAAATTCGTGAGGGTTTTTCTGGTAAAATCGTGCCAGTTTCTTTATTGAAGAGGATCGCGTGAAGGGTTTTCTCAGTTCATGTTTGTTATTTTCAATGCGGGTTTCTGTTCGTGCCACTTTTCTAAAGCTTGTTTCATGACTACCATCTCCTGGTATTTTTCTACCTCTTGTTATGCACAAATATTTCGTTCTCTGTTTCTGCTCAAAATCACAAAGCTTTTTTGTTTTTTTTTGGTCTGAGAAATCCGCGCAATCCTGGTTCTTGTGCAACCTGAGCGCCATTTATTTTGCTGGCTTTGTCTCGAGTTTCTCTGTGGTAGGCCTGATTCTAGGCATTTTTTTAGAAATCGTGACTGCATTATTCTTGGGCATTGCTCTTTGAAGATTCGTGGGTTTTTTTGACGACATTTTTGGGCGATTTTTAAAAATTGCGATTTTTTTTTTGAAGCAGCAACTGACCTAGGGTTTTCTGATTCTAGGCAGGAATTTTTTCCAGAATTTCTGATTTTTTTTGAAGAGTTTTTTACAAATTTGTTGTTTGAAAAAAAATGGTGGTTAAAACCTCACGGGTCTACGAGGATTTTTTACAATTTTTTTCGAAAAAACCATTTTTGTCAGAATTTTTTGCGAAAAATAAAAATTCCTTAAAGAGTTTTTGAAATTTTTTCTAAAAAAATTTACAAGAAAAGTTTTTGAATATTTTTCTATAAAAATTTTGTTGAAGTTTTTTGAGGATTTGTTTTGAAAAAAGCTTCTAAGCCTCCTTTTAGGCGATTTTTGAAAAATCGTGAGTTGTGCCAGTTGATTGTCTAGAGTTTGTGCCAGCTAATCACAAAATTACTTTGTTTTTTGTGCTTTGGAAAATAGGAGGGATGGCGTCTTTGTCCAATGTTATGTTGGAAAATATGCAGATGTTCAATGGAAAGAATTACAACATGTGGAAGTAGAGGATGCTTACCATCTTTGAATACCGGTGTCTGGATGTGCTTGTTCTAGGTAGAAAAGTTCGTCCCACTATTGTGGGGAAGGATCAGGACAAGTATGATTGAGATAATAGGGAGGCAGTTATGTTTCTAAAATTATCTGTCACTGATGAGATGTTACCAGAAATACCATCTGGTAAATCTGTTGCGCAGACCTGGAAGCATTTGAAAGATCTCCATGAGACCTCTGACAAGGGAAGGGCTTTCTTCTTGAAGAATATGCTGTTTTCCATTATGATGGATGACTGAGTGTCTTTGTAGGAGCACTTGACGAAAATCAAAGATATTCGTGATCAAATGGAGGTCATTGGTCGTAAGATGGAAGAGGAGGATATGGTGGTGATCACTTTGAAAAGTTTGTCACGTTCCTACGAACATTTCATCGAAATGCTCAACATTACATCCACCAATGTTGACTTGAAGTTTGATGAGCTGTGCAACAAGCTTTTGTAGCAGGATAGGTGGAGGAAGCAGTTTGGGAGTAGCAGTGAGTCTCCTAGTGTTGAACAAGCAGTTATTGCCAAGGACATTGGCAAAGGCAAGTCCACTTAGTAGAAAGGATGAGGCGATTCGAAGGAGGGCTCCAAGAAGTCTATTACTTGCCATTATTGTGGGAAGCTTGTTCATATACAGACGTATTGCAAAAAACGGTTGGCTGATGAGAAGTCCAACCAGGAAGCGTCTCAGCAAATTGCTCAAGTGGTAGAGTATACTGAGTAGGAGTCTGCATATTATGCATTTTGATGACTAGCACACCATCTGAATATGGGTAGACTTAGTTTTTGTTTGTAGGATGACCATTGAGGGAGGGTATTAAAGTATTAAATGTAATATTAATGGTCATCTTAGCTTTAGTTAGTCGTAAGTTTACTTTTAGTTAACTTAGTTAGCTTTTAGTAACTTCTGTTTACGCTTTAGTTTGTTTTAGCATCTTTCAGTTAATTGCTTTAGTTTGCTTTAGTTAACGATGGTTTCTTTTTAGAAACATCATTTTGTAATTTCCTTTATAAGGAGTATTCCTCTCCTTTTGTAATTACGCAATAATGAATATCAATTATCATTTCAGTACGCGCCTTTCATATTAATGAATTAGCAAATTCTTGTATTTGGAATTTGTTGGCTTAGTATGTTCTTATTTCTATTTATTCATATTTCATTAAGCTGCAATTATCTTTATGCTACAATAGCTTGGAACTAGTTGCTTCTTTCTATCATGCATTAAGTTCCTACAATTTAGTGTGTTATCCGCCAAATTCTCAATCTGTCCAAGTCACCAGATAAGTGATATGATATGCTTTGTAGGAATTTTGTGATGGCCATGTCAAAGGCAATCAGGAAAAATATTAAAAATAGTAGAATAAATCCAAAATGTTTATCTATTTTTGACACCCTTAAACTAACATGTGTTCCTTGAAGAAAATCAAGTGAAAGGATGAGAAGCAATGGTTGCAAATCAACCTCAGCTTTCTCATGGAGCAAATGCCCAATTTAGAATTTTTATTGTTGAAAGATTACTTTGAGCAGAGGAAAGCTGCAACCATACTACACAAAACTTAATAAGAACTTGCTGAAAAGAAGTGGCAGAATCCGATAGAACCTAGCTATAGTGCAGGATGGTTTCAAACAGATGAAAAAGAATAAGCCATACGTTGCAAATGTATAGATAGAAACAAAGAGAAACATGATATTTAATTCCAATTCCTCACAATCTGATCATTCTCCATATTTATTTGACAGTTTTGAGAAGAAAGCCGTAGGTATTGGTTTCAAATTGTTGAAGAAAATGGGATATGTTGATTAAGGTCTTGGCAAATATGTTTGAGGAATTGGACACCTCCTGAAGCAGAAATAAGGCCCAACAATCCTAGCCTTGAGTGTAAGAAATAATCTTCTCAACCTGCTACGAGTATCACTTTCATTGAAGTAGATATTTATGTAAATGTTAACTGATGTGGAGCAGTCTTCTCAACATCATTGTGGGCATTCTATTGACAGGCATGGAAGGTATTCATTTTCTCCTATTGTTTGCTGTATGGCAGAAGAGTTCTAAAACATACGTAGCATTGGAATCTTCATCCTTGTGAATTATTCAAGTTTAGCCACAACAATTTTGCATGTTGGTTTGCGAACATCCCTATTGAAAAGTCTTCAAGTAAAACTAAATTTTAAATGGATCATCCCATTCAACTTGGAGAAAATCACTTATACATTAAGAAGTTCACATGTTCATTAGAAAACAGAACTAAGAGCAATATGTTACATTAATTTTGAAGGAATGTTGACTAATCTAGGTGACAATTCAAGGTAATCTTTTGATAAAATATGTAAAGACCCGACCCTTTGGTAAAGTAAAACTTCCATAATTTACATCCTACGAGTAAGTAAACGTGTTAATATGACATTGCAATAAAATTTTTCCTTTTCTTCATTAATAATGTTAGTTTTATGATCAGATTTAATGCACAGAAAATTAATTCTAAATCAAACACAATAACACAGCAGATACCCTGGGAAAACCCTCCTCTTGAGGGGAAAAAACCCAGCAACAAATATCTCTTTATTATATATCAATAATGGCAACAAGTCTCTTTACAATGAGGCCAATCTCAAGGCCGATATGCAGCACCTTCATAAGATGCAATGATAACAAGTAATCAACACTTCCTTGTAACTCAGATCTGCCCTTAAGAAATTCACTATCTGCTCTTGATAATTCGCAATCTGCACTTGATTGATCTGCCCTTGAAGAATTCGCACTTGGAAGAGAAGAGATGCTCGAACTTGATTGATTATGAATGGAATGAAATGAGCTTGTATATATACATGATGGTGGAGAGGTCGCACCTCTTCAAGTGCAAGGTCGGCCTTCATAAAATGTAATTACAAATAATATAGATCACTATCAAGAGAGGTCGGCCTCTATAGAAATTCGTGCCTCTTCAATAAATATTAATTACAATAAATAATTACAAAGGAGGTTGGCCATCTTAGAGATATGTTGCCATTAAATAATCACAAATAAATAAGAAAGTATGAAGCCCGAAGCTGCAATAACATCAACAGATAATACATGAACAAGATGCAATATCAAATTACAATAAAGATTCCATTTCATTATAATAACTTCACAAGTACATGAAACAAGAATACATACCTTAACTAACATAGCTCCAATGAGCTTTAGAACAAATAGTAGTAAGAAGGTCCAGGAGTCTGTCCTTTCAAATCTTGATACATCGGCCGCTTTTTGTGGAGGAGAAACATCACTCGGGCGCTTTTCCGCCAACGACGGACTTATATAATGTGCCCCGTGACATCTACTGTTTGATAGATGGCCCTCCCACCGAATGAAGTAGATCGTAGGTATCCGCAAGGATTACCAATTGAGTATTAAAGTTGTGTCCTATATAATTCAGGTCCTCCGCATCCGGCTAAACTTCAAACTAGTATGTGGGCTATGTGGGATCATGGTGAACCCGATAGTGCAGTTCAACTATCTCACACCTAAGGGATGTTGTACATTTCACTACTTTGGCCAAAGTATTCTCATTCAATATTTCGAATGAAGGTCATCTATCACATGCACTAGTTAGGGTTGATTTGAATTAAGGCTTCCTTACACTACGCATAGGTTTGTCCTTTAGTGGATAATACATATCCCAGACATCCTACATGATACTAACCTACTAGAAATGAAACAACATAACAAGTAATCACAAAATCTCCTCCTATATTGGAAATCTTTATCCTAGGAGTTTCATAAGCTTATCTGAGTTAACCTAATAACTTAAACTGTGGATCATTACTTGACTCAATGCCTTCATTCGCCCTAGTATTTAAAGCTATTACCCCTGCTATTACCTTATATGAAGATCACATAATGCACTTACACAACATAACCTTAACTGAAATATGCTAACCAATTTTTTCGATGAATTAACACACATAACCAACACTTAATCAACTCGGTTAGCGTTAGCTCCAAATAGAAAACTGAACTTGAAATGAACTCACACCAAGAATGCACACTCAATCCCAATGAGAGATAGGTGTTGTCATATGGCGGAGGAGCTAAATGAAAATATTTGAAAGAAAACTACTCAACGTCAAGAATGTGCACTCAAGATCCCACTGAGGGCGAGGTGCTAACATATGACGGAGTGTTGAATTGAAAACTAGAAACTGATAGGCGGATAACCAGCCATGAAAAACATTTTCCACACTACCACCAAACAGTGGGGGGAAAAGATTACGATTAAAACAATTCATCCGCTATGGCGGGCATCCACAGAGCTGTGGGGATTCTCCACTATGAAAGTGGGTACAAGAGTGTTACAAATCAGATTATCCACACTGGCGGTAAACCATCTAGGGGTAATTTAATGACAAAACAATAAGTAATTGCAGAACTGGAAATGGTTGGATTAGTAATGCTTAATCTCAACCTTTACAAATTAAACTCTGCAGATTACAAATTACAATGATAGCAAGTGAACCTTAGAAAAAGAAGTATGAATTCTTACAATCATATAACACTCCAAAACTGAAGTATAAGACCAAAAACTGAGAATTATAACAGTCTGATATAAAAATCAGAATTCTGGAAATTCAAACCAGCTACAAAGAAAATCAATGAAATGTTCATAACTCACTTAATTCACCTCCGAATTGAATGCCGTCTTTTGCTGTGTCTTCTTAGAAGGTAGGTGAACATTTTTTGATCATCAAACAGCAACCAAACAACAGCTTTATTTCTGGCACAAATCCCAATGCTTCCTTGAATGGTATGGCCTTGAGCAAGGGCAATTTTGACAAGTAAAAATCATAAACTCAAAACTAAAATCTAAAACTCTCCAAAGTCAGCTTTGGGTGGAGGAATGGATTGAAAAGTACCCACAAGCAAATTAAATTACCCAAAAGCTGTATGTAAAACCACTTTCAATGCACATCGATTAAAGAATTCTGAAACCGAAATTTCATCAAAAACTTCAACTGTTGAGCTCAATCTGCTAGTCTGGATGAGAAGCAGCAATGAAAACCAACTAGGTGTTGTATTTCAAACACGAAATTGGATTGAAACTAGGAGGTAAGCATCCCTCGAAGTAAAAACCAAGTTGTCATTTCGATAGCATAACATTAATACAACCATGGATAATCAGTTTCTCAAATAAAAATATATAAGCTTGTTGGCAAAATGAAGGCAACAAGAACTTCAATTCCAAGAAGTACCACTAACTTCCAAAAGGGACGCACCTTTTGCCTTTTACTTTTAAAATAATAAATATCATTCAACTTCCCTTTAGGTATCCATTTTATATTGCAACAATAAAGCATTTATTAAATAATTAAATGCTCACTTGACCCCTTTTTATGTCTCCCTTTTTTAAACAACTTGAAGTCATCAAGCCTAGCGGCAATCAAGATGAAAATTGACTAAGTTTGAAACCTGTACCATGAGAAACCAAACCCAAAGCCAAATTGATCGATGAATAACAAGACTTGAGTTGAATCACATGGATGATGCCATCGCCAAAATTAGACTTTCTAAAAAATATTAACGCTAAAAATAGTGTGCGCCACTTTCAAACCGTAAAAGCGTAACTGAAATGAAGCAAGACTTAATGAAAGTTTATTAACCTAACTATATCAAGAAATTAGTATTTACTAAAAGTAGTAAATACCAGAAATGCCACAACCCCAAGCAAGGAAACCTTTCATTTCACTTTGATGAACCCACTGGATTCGAAATAGGCTATCACTAAAAGAAGAGCGTGATAATAAAATGGGGATTATTACAATCGCTTCCTCCTAAAATTGCTGTTTGTCCCTGAGCAATGCCACAACACTCCAAACTGATCCCAACAAACATATAGGATCCCGGGGTCCCATGTCTATCTCTGAAAAACCCCACCATGCTGATGCTTCTCTACTCTGATCATACAAATGAAATCATTGCACCAAAACTGCACTAACCATCCTTGCAACCTCAAAGTGATAACATGCCTGAAATTCAAGTCGAACAACATAGAAGGAATTGAATCAAAATCTAACAGTGTCTCATGCTCAATAAACTCTGAGGAATTAACATCTGCAATGTCAATGTCAATCACCATTCTGAGAACAAAGAAGAATAATCTAAACAACTCAAAAATATTCTCATCAACATCACTCCTCAAAGCATCAAACCAAATCACAACAGCAAATGTGATTCCATCATAGCTATTTGCAAAGGAAAAAACAGCTCTTTGCCAAGTCATAGCAACTGCATCCTCAAAGCTCCTTAAGGATGTATAATGCCTCCTCTGAGTAATTCTGACATATTCAAGAAAAACTCTAAAAACTTCCACCAATCTCTCCCCCAAAGTCTCAAAAAGTTGAACCAAATCAAGCAAAGGTTCGCTGCCCCAAATACTAGTGCAAGAGATTGTACAAAGAAAGCCACTAGAACATAACTTGAACACCATCCAATACTGATCTGAATCACTATGAAACATTATTACCCACTTTTGAAGCCAAAAATCATCACTAAAAAGAGGTTGTGAAGAGGAAAAATGAATGTACCAGCTGCCTATGAAAACTGAAATGAACCACTCAAAGTCTGATTTTAGGAAAATCAGCATGCAAGGGGTTGTAGGATTGCTGCAAAACTGGAAATTAGCATCTATAATATCACAACAACTCATGCCCAAGGCTGGACACATCCTCTCAAGGAACTCCAACCCAAAATAAAAACATCCTTTGTTCGATATATCTTCCCAATCCATTGGTCGATGTGCAAAAAGAACCATCGAATGGTTAATAAGGATGGGGACAGCATCAAAGAATCTGAAAATTGAACCCGTATCTCTCCAATGATTCCTCTTTCCACTTGTAACAATCTCCATCAAGCCATGTTGAGGATCCCAAGCATGGATACCCAATTGGAAATGTTCCCCAATGCACCAAAAAGAGAACACCACAGTTCTCCAAGTGTTAATCAAAGCAATTTGCAAACTCAAGAAGTTAGTGTCTTCTTTGATAAACCCATGTAGCCCATCCATGAAAACATCAACATCAATGGAGCACAGAACAAATGTTGTCCATAATTCCCATTTCCCCAAAGGACTAGGGTGAGCCAAAACATCACTCAACCCAAGAGATAGATTGTTAAGAAGGTAAATTGCTTGTTTAGGTTCAACTTTCTCCCAAACTTCATGAGTAATAAGTCTGGAATCTTCACTCTTTGCTGCTGCAATGGAGTGACCAGCAACTACCAAGACTTGTTTTATTGACACCTTTAAGCCAATGTTGAAGAAATCTCCTTGAGTCCACACTTTCCATGTGAATACTTCATCCTTGATCCCACTTATGCTTTCATTATCAAAATGCCCTTGATGATTACTACTCACAAAACATGGCACACTTTCATAGAAAATATCTATCACCTTATGATTATCCAAATCATGTGAAGATAATGGACTGTTGTTCTCAAAAATATTATCTTCATCCCTTTCATTGGTGTCTTCATAGAATTCAAACTCATCTTTTTCAACTTGTGGATGCTCACCATTAGTTGTCGACCCACAAAGTGTAGCATGTTGAATACTACATTCATTATCCGTTAAAACATCTATCGCATAGCTGCAAACCATTCCTTCTTGTGGCAAAGTCTCTTCCCAACTCAAGAGTTCACACTCTTGATGTACTTTCCAATCACCATCAACATATGGGATCATCTTGGCATTACGCAATGTTTCATCATTATGGAGTACATTTATTCCTTCAACTATTTGTTTGATCTCCATAATCCTTGTATTAACTTCTTGTTCCTTAAGGGTAGCTGCAATAGATGAATGATTTTCTGCTTTGTATAAAGAATGATGAGCTAAGGTAAAACCAAGGCAAAGCCTATCCATCTCTTCCTCCTTCTCTTGGTAGGCATCATAGGTCTCCTCTGCAAACTTAATAGCATTATCCCTATCTGAGAGCAAATGCAAATAATCTGACTTAATGGATTCCAATGCCTCTTTGATAGATTGCATCTTGGAAAGAGAGTCTCCATCTTTAACTCCATTTAGTTTCTCTTCAAATTGAAACTTCCAGCAAAGTTCCTCAATGAAGTGACATGTGCTATCAAATCTTGATAACACTTTAACAATCTTCTCTTCTGAAACCAATAAATTATCCTTCAAAACTTGCAGCTCTTTAGGCCCTTGATCCCAATCAGCAAAGAAGCTATGCTCATCAAACATCAATTTTTCTGATTTGTTTTCCTTGACATGATTATCAAAATCAGCCTCCTTTCTAATCTTATCACTGCATATCTCCTGAATCGAAGGCTTGTCAACAACTTCTTCAAACAAATTAGTACCTCTATCTTGACCTTTCAAGTTCTCATACTCTTCTTGTGCGTAATTTTTAAAGGCATCCAAATCATTTGCTGATTTTAAAACATTCTTCTCTTCAACATAAGAAATCACGTTCTCATTAGCCATTGCTGCAACTTCTCCTCCAAAGATCACTTCATTACTTTTATTGCAAACTGATTTTTGAACTTCATCAGGATCAAAGGGGAATTTATCCCACTCTGGTTCTTTATCATACCTTGGTGACATCGCACCCGGATCCCAAATGTGAAAGGTTTGATTGCAATGATCAATAGGAAAGAGATCATCATGCTCCTCTTGAACTATTGACTCTTTGAATGACTCACTCTTCAACCCACTTGAACTGAAATCTTCATCTATAACTTTCTCCACAGATGTAGTTTGATAATCAAACCCACTACCACCCAAGTCACTAGCATTATATCGGATTAAAGAATCATCAAAACTGGTTGCTTTGAATATTTTGTCATTCTTTTCTTCAATGAAATTATCTTGAGTAGATGTGTTGCTGATTTTATCATTAGTGCCCACATACATACCAAAGAAGTCTTCTTGGACACTTGTCATTAATTCTTCATATGGAATTGGCTCAGCATAAAGTAGAGAATTATCCTTCACTAAATCTTCAACAAGAGGAGATAAAAACACATCGGAATCACCATCAACAACCTCACTTTCGTAATGGTCATAAGCTGGTTCAAAGACACCATTAGTATTTGCTTCATCTTGCTCTTCTTCAACGTACTTATCCCACACAACTGTTTCACCAGCATCTTTTGAGAAGCCATTTGTCTCGAGATCTTCATTGCTTGAATCCTTATTAGGACTCAAGACTGCTGTAATGATCTTCTTACCATAATAATCTTCATTATTTCCCATCCCATGCAAGTCTAGGGATGTATTTTGGGACTCTAACTTAATCTCCTCATTTGCCAAGGTATCTTCATCAAGCCCACTTTCATTTTGAACCAAAATGTGCACCTTGCTTGTGTCTTCTGCAACACTAATTGACTGATTTTTCTCTTCAATTTGCTTACTTGTGGGCTGCAAACCACAAACAGATCCTTTTGCTTCTTCCTTCCTTGATTCTTCAACCATGGCAAGTTCTACTTCCTCTTTAATCATTTTTTTGATGTAGTTTACCATAGCCAACTTTCCAGGGTCATGAATCACCGCACAATTCAAAAACGTGTCAAATGAAACATCGTTCTTAAACTCATCTGTCATGTTCTGATATTCTTTACGAAGTATGGAAGCCTCATGTTCACACTGCCTCTTGAACTGACATTCTTCAGAAGCCATAATCAAATCTGACTTCTCACGATTCCTGGACCTCAGAAAATGCAACATCTTAAGAACTTCTGAAAGCTAAACTGAACTTAGGTGAAGAATCTGATTTCTCTATCACTCATTTGCCAACTGACTCTGTCTTATTCACAAGATGGCAAGATCTTGGCTCTGATACCACTGAAATATGCTAACCAATTTTTTCGATGAAGTAACACAACATAACCAACACTTAACCAACTTGATTAGCGTTAGCTCCAAATAGAAAACCAAACTTGAAAAGAACTCACACCAAGAATGCACACTCAATCCCAATGAGGAATAGGTGTTGTCATATGGTGGAGGAGCTAAATGAAAAATACTTGAAAGAAACTACTCAACGTCAAGAATGTGCACTCAAGATCCCACTGAGGGCGAGGTGCTAACATATGACGGAGTGTTGAATTGAAACTAGAAATGAATAGGCGGATAACCGGCCATGAAGAGCATTTCCACACTACCACCAAACAGTGGGGGGAAAAGATTTCAATTAAAACAATTCGTCCGCTACGGCGGGCATCCACAGAGTTGTGGGGATTCACCACTTGAGAGTGGGTACAAGAGTAATACAAATCCAATTATCCACACTGACAGTAAACCATCCAGGGGTACTAATGTGAAATTAAAGAAAGAATTGCAGCAATAAAGGACTGGAACAGTACTACTGTTTACAGTCTTACAATATGGAAAAAGAGCTGCAAATTACATAAAAATTACAATAGATTCAATGTACCATGATACTGGATGATTCCATGTTAGACATCAACAATAAATGATGAAAAAAGGACTGAAGATTCAAACTTAAACAAGTCCGATGTAAAATAACAATTCTGGAAATTCTGATCAGCAACTGTGAAATTCAAAGAAATATTCACAACTCACTCAAAATACCTCCGTTTTGTGTGAAACGAAAACCAATGAGCTGCTGGAAGATAGGTGCCCAACATTAGATGAAGAAACAGCAACAAAAACTCGTAATTTAATTCTTACACGAATCCCAATGCAGCAAGAATGGTACGGCCTTCATGAGGGGCGATTTTGACAAGTAAAAATCAACAACTCAACATTAAAATCTGAAACTCTCCAAAGATGGTCGCCATGGGTGTAGGAATGGATTGGAAAAGTACCCACAAGCAAATTAAATTCACACAAAAAACTGTATGCAAAAACCACTTTCAGCTGTGACTGCATCAGCAACTTCAAAATTGGAAATATCATTAAAAACTTCAACTGTTGAGCTCAATCTGCTAGTCTGGATGAGAAGCAGCAATGAAAACCAACTAGGTACAGTATTTCAAACACTAAATTGGATTGAAACTAGAGGTAAGCATCCCCTAAGTAAAAAAACCGTTTCGACACAAAAGATAACATTAGCATAAATTCCTAGGATTCCAGCCTCCTCCTTCAAAGAGCAGCATAATATATAAGCTTTTGTTGGCAAATGAAGCAACAAGAACTCTTCAATTCCAAGAAGTTGAATCACTTCAACTTCCTAAAAAGGAGACTTCACCTTTTGGCCTTTACTTTTGGAAATAATAAAATAATATCATTCAACTTCCTTAGGCATCCATTTCATATTGCAACAATAAAGACAGACAAATAATTAAATGCTCACTTGACCCCTTTATGTCCCTTTCTTTAAAACAACTTGAAGTCATCAAGCCTAGGCATGGGGTACAACTTCAAGACATGAAAATTGACTAAGTCTGAAACTCAGTCCAAGGAGAAAACCAAACCCAAAGCCAAACTGAGATTGATGGATAACAAGATGACTTGAGTTGGACTGATGATGCCACCGCCAAAAATAATAGTAAGCTCCCAAAACCAACAGAAGCAGAACTGAAATGGAAGCAAGACTTAATGAAAGTCGACAACCGGTAACCATCGCTAGAAAATTCTTTAGTATTTACTAAAATAGTAAATACCTAGAAATTTCAAACCTCCAAGCAGAAACCCTAATTTCAATTTTAATCAACCTAAGTAATGGATTCGAAATAGGCTATCACCAAAGAAGAGCCGTGATGGCCAAAATACCGACATTACAACACCGCGAAATTGCTTGTCCTCGCTAATGCCAAAGACTCCAAATGGGATCCACCAAACATATAGGGATCCCCGGGAAATGCATGTCCATCTCGGAAACCCCACCATGCCGATAGCAAGCCGCTTCACTACCATACAAATGGAATCATTGCACCAAAACTGCACTAACCATCCTTGCAACCTCAAAATGATAACATGCCTGAAATTCAAGTCGAACAACATAGAAGGAATTGAATCAAAATCTAGCAGCGTCTCATGCTCAATAAACTCTGAGGAATTAACATCTGCAATGTCAATGTCAATCACCATTCTGAGAACAAAGAAGAATAATTTAAACAACTCAAAAATATTCTCATCAACATCACTCCTCAAAGCATCAAACCAAATCACAACAGCAAATGTGATTCCATCATAGCTGTTTGCAAAGGAAAAAACAGCTCTTTGCAAAGTCATAGCAATTGCATCCTCAATGCTCCTTAAGGATGTATAATGCCTCCTTTGAGTAATTCTGACATATTCAAGAAAAACTCTGAAAACTTCCACCAATCTCTCCCCCAAAGTCTCAAAAAGTTGAACCAAATCAAGCAAAGGTTCGCTGCTCCAAACACTAGTGCAAGAGATTGTATAAAGAAAGCCACTAGAACATAACTTGAACACCATCCAATACTGATCTGAATCACTATGAAACATCATTACCCACTTTTGGAGCCAAAAATCATCACTGAAAAGAGGTTGTGAAGAGGAAAAATGAATGTACCAGCTGCCTATGAAAACTGAAATGAACCACTCAAAGTCTGATTTTAGGAAAATCAGCATGCAAGGGGTTGTAGGATTGCTGCAAAACTGGAAATTAGCATCTATAATATCACAACAACTCATGCCCAAGGCTGGACACATCCTCTCAAGGAACTCCAACCCAAAATAAAAACATCCTTTGTTCGATATATCTTCCCAATCCATTGGTCGATGTGCAAAAAGAACCATCGAATGGTTAATAAGGATGGGGACAGCATCAAAGAATCTGAAAATTGAACCCGTATCTCTCCAATGATTCCTCTTTCCACTTGTAACAATCTCCATCAAGCCATGTTGAGGATCCCAAGCATGGATACCCAACTGAAAATGTTCCCCAATGCACCAAAAAGAGAACACCACAGTTCTCCAAGTGTTAATCAAAGCAATTTGCAAACTCAAGAAGTTAGTGTCTTCTTTGATAAACCCATGTAGCCCATCCATGAAAACATCAACATCAATGGAGCACAGAACAAATGTTGTCCATAATTCCCATTTCCCCAAAGGACTAGGGTGAGCCAAAACATCACTCAACCCAAGAGATAGATTGTTAAGAAGGTGAATTGCCTGTTTAGGTTCAACTTTCTCCCAAACTTCATGAGTAATAAGTTTGGAATCTTCACTCTTTGTTGCTGCAATGGAGTGACCAGCAACTACCAAGACTTGTTTTATTGACACCTTTAAGCCAATGTTGAAGAAATCTCCTTGAGTCCACACTTTCCATGTGAATACTTCATCCTTGATCCCACTTATGCTTTCATTACCAAAATGCCCATGATGATTACTACTCACAAAACATGGCACACTTTCATAGAAAATATCTATCACCTTATGATTATCCAAATCATGTGAAGATAATGGACTGTTGTTCTCAAAAATATTATCTTCATCCCTTCCGTTGGTGTCTTCATAGAATTCAAACTCATCTTTTTCAACTTGTGGATACTCACCATTAGTTGCCGACCCACAAAGTGTAGCATGCTGAATACCACATTCATTATCCGTTAAAACATCTATCACATAGTTGCAAACCATTCCTTCTTGTGGCAAAGTCTCTTCCCAACTCAAGAGTTCACACTCTTGATGTACTTTCCAATCACCATCAACATATGGGATCATCTTGGCATTACGCAATGTTTCATCATTATGGAGTTCATTTATTCCTTCAACTATTTGTTTGATCTCCATAATCCTTGTATTAACTTCTTGTTCCTTAAGGGTAGCTGCAATAGATGAATGATTTTCTGCTTTGTATAAAGAATGATGAGCTAAGGTAAAATCAAGGCAAAGCCTATCCATCTCTTCCTCCTTCTCTTGGTAGGCATCATAGGTCTCCTCTACAAACTTAATAGCATTATCCCTATCTGAGAGCAAATGCAAATAATCTGACTTTATGGATTCCAATGCCTCTTTGATAGATTGCATCTTGGAAAGAGAGTCTCCATTTTTAACTCCATTTAGTTTCTCTTCAAATTGAAACTTCCAGCAAAGTTCCGCAATGAAGTGATATGTGTTATCAAATTTTGATAACACTTTAACAATCTTCTCTTCTGAAACCAATAAATTATCCTTCAAAACTTGCAGCTCTTTAGGCCCTTGATCCCAATCAGCAAAGAAGCTATGCTCATCAAACATCAATTTTTCTGATTTGTTTTCCTTGACATGATTTTCAAAATCAGCCTCCTTTCTAATCTTATCACTGCATATCTCCTGAATCGAAGGCTTGTCAACAACTTCTTCAAACAAATTAGTACCTCTATCTTGACCTTTCAAGTTCTCATACTCTCCTTGTGCGTAATTTTGAAAGGCATCCAAATCATTTGCTGATTTTAAAACATTCTTCTCTTCAACATAAGAAATCATGTTCTCATTAGCCATTGCTGCAACTTCTCCAAAGATCACTTCATTACTTTTATTGCAAACTGATTTTTGAACTTCATCAGGATTAAAGGGGAATTTATCCCACTCCGGTTCTTTATCATACCTTGGTGACATCGCACCCGGATCCCAAATGTGAAAGGTTTGATTGCAATGATCAATAGGAAAGAGATCATCATGCTCCTCTTGAACTATTGACTCTTTGAATGAGTCACTCTTCAACCCACTTGAACTGAAATCGTCATCTATAACTTTCTCCATAGATGTAGTTTGATAATCAAACCCACTACCACCCAAGTCACTAGCATTATATCGGATTAAAGAATCATCAAAACTGGTTGCTTTGAATATTTTGTCATTCTTTTCTTCAATGAAATTATCTTGAGTAGATGTGTTGCTGATTTTATCATTAGTGCCCACATACATACCAAAGAAGTCTTCTTGAACACTTGTCAATAATTCTTCATATGGAATTGGCTCAGCATAAAGTAGAGAATTATCCTTCACTAAATCTTCAACAAAAGGAGATAAAAACACATCGGAATCACCATCAACAACCTCACTTTCGTAATGGTCATAAGCTGGTTCAAAGACACCATTAGTATTTGCTTCATCTTGCTCTTCTTCAACGTACTTATCCCACACAACTGTTCCACCAGCATCTTTTGAGAAGCCATTTGTCTCGAGATCTTCATTGCTTGAATCCTTATTAGGACTCAAGACTGCTGTAATAATCTTCTTACCATAATAATCTTCATTATTTCCCATCCCATGCAAGTCTAGGGATGTATTTTGGGACTCTAACTTAATATCCTCATTTGCCAAGGTATCTTCATCAAGCCCACTTTCATTTTGAACCAAATGTGCACCTTGCTTGTGTCTTCTTCAACACTAATTGACTGATTTTTCTCTTCAATTTGCTTACTTGTGGGCTGCAAACCACAAACAGATCCTTTTGCTTCTTCCTTCCTTGATTCTTCAACCATGGCAAGTTCTACTTCCTCTTTAATCATTTTTTTTATGTAGTTGACCATAGCCAACTTTCCAGGGTCATGAATCACCGCACAATTCAAAAACGTGTCAAATGAAACATCGTTCTTAAACTCATTTGTCATGCTCTGATATTGTTTACGGAGTATGGCAGCCTCATGTTCACATTGCCTCTTGAACTGGCATTCTTCCGAAGCCACAATCAAATCTAACTTCTCACGATTCCTGGACCTCAGAAAATGCAACATCTTAAGAACTTCTGAAAGCTAAACTGAACTTAGGTGAAGAATCTGATTTCTCTATCACTCATTTGTCAACTGACTCTGTCTTATTCACAGGATGGCAAGATCTTGGCTCTGATACCA